>JAOYMR010000016.1:4576162-4590973 GCA_025802075.1 Tenebrosternarchus preto | reverse complement strand
AGTGGGCAGACCAAGACTCCAGACAGACTGGGCATACAGAGACTCCAGACAAAGTGGGCAGACAGAGACTCCAGACAGAGTGGACAGACCAGGACTCCAGACAGAGGGAGCAGACAGAAACTCCAGCCAGAGTGGACAGACCGAAACTCCAGACAGAGGGAGCAGAAAGAAACTCCAGAGAGTGGGCAGACAGAGTGGACAGACAGAGACTCCAGACAGAGGGGGCAGACAGAGACTCCAGACGGTGTGGGCCGACAGCTACAGAGAGCCTGCAGCAGAAGTAGCGCTGTTGTCAATGATTAATTGGTTAATATTTATTTAGTTAGCTAATGGTTGTTATTGTGAATATTGGCTATATTTATCAACCATTTTATGTGAAAAATATAGTGTCTGTGTTACATAGTCACATAGATCCTTTGTTTGCTAGCCACGTTAGCAAACTAACTGCATTGCCCAGCTGTCAAGCATGCAATGTGTGTGAGGTGCATTACAAATGAAGGGGTTTAATCAATTGTTCTTCCCTTGACCTACATTACATGATTACTGTGGAGGGAATACAAGGGCACTGCTTAGGGATCTTGTGTGATAAAATTCAGCTACTGAAGCAATGGAAGTCAGAGTTCCTATTATTTTTCTAAGACAACTGTTTTGTTTGCAAAAAAACTAAAACAAAAACAACATTATCTGCCTCTTAATATTTTCGGCATATATGAACAAGTGTTCTAAGAAACATTCTTATTCGGAATGAAAGCTGACATAAATGTAATTGTAGCCAGTGAACCCCTACACACTGACTATCTATCTAGGTGAAAGGTGTTTGGTTACAGACTGTAGTTCATCTTTTGCCTTGCCTGATTTCAGCCACCCTTTACCATAGTCATTACAAGTGTACAATTTAAAACCTCTGCTGACGAGCGGTGATGTAACTACAGGGAAGTGGCAATAGCACTGGGACTTGTGGAGCATGAGCACTGTATGTGTGTGTGTGGGGTGGGGGGGGGGTTCAGTTACAGTGCCTGGGCCCTCTACAATTCCAGCTGGCAGCTGGGCATTTTTCCATTGGGACTTATTCTACAATTCACAAATGGATCCTCTAACTTAGCATTAATTTTACTGTACCCCTCTCCAGCCCCGCCATACACTGCTTTACTCACTCTGATGTTCCTTTTATTGATAAAATGTCTCATCCATGATAGACAAGGTGGTTCTAAACGGTTCTTAAACTGATCTTTCAACCTTGATGAATTCTGTTATTTACAACTCCAAAATCCTAAAACATGGAAGTCATTTTGTTCCAGAGCACAGACAGTCCTAGTTATGTCACTGCTGACCAGATATGATGTTCATTCTCAAAACACCAGAACTGACACTGACATGGTAGTAGGATGGTAGTGGGAGTTGCACTGCTAGGAATGCTTTAGGCACAGCAGTACTACTGAAGTTTTTACATTTCAATGTCAACTGCTGAAACCAGATATCCAAAACAACAGCAAATAGACTTGTGGTCAAAAACTGAGCTGAAGAGTTGCAGAATACACAGATTCTAACTGTACACCTACAAGACTTTTTTTAAAAAAGGAACTGAATGAAAGCTCAATTTATATAGTACACAAACAACTTCCAGACACACATCAGTGAGAAATGGTAGTCATTCGCACACAGTGTACTCTCAACCAGAATCTACAGTCCCCAATGGATTGGGCACAGCAGAGGAGAGGGAGCATCATCCACCACTGGGCATACAGTCACACACACAAACACACCCCAGAGCAACGTTTATTTTATTAGGATATACTCATCACTAGGAACACAGACACAATCATTCACACAAGGTCTGCGCTGTCTCTTAGAAGGGAAGCCAGTTTACCAAACCTCCATGTTTTTGAACTGTGGGACAAAAACCACACAGACACAGGGAGAACATGGAAACTCTACCCAGATGGGGACTTGAACCCAGCACTGAGAAGCATAAGCTCTAACCACCAAGCCACTGTGCTGCCAAGTGAACGGAAAAGTTTTGCTGAGTGAAATATGTTAAATCTCACCACACTGAAAAAAACAACTGTGTACACACAGGATGAAATAAGTAGCTTTCCGGATTCATCCAACTATACACCGTTGACCTAAGTAACAGTTTGTTTGCCTTGTCACCTTTGGTATTTCACTTTAAATTATGTTCTGTAGAGATAGTTAATGTCGTCTTAGTGCATCCTGAGCTATGCCTGAGTCTTTAAGAGTGCAGTGTGAGTTCACTGGCCTGGTTAAGAGAAGCTCTTTGCCCATCACCCAGCAGTGTAGCAGTCGGTCAGGCTTGATCTGGAATGCAAGGTGTCAAGCACTAGTTTGCGCATAGATGGAGAACTGTATACACTTTAGGAGGTGATTGTGGCAGACGGAGAATCTCAGAAATAAGCAAACTGAAAAGAGAACCAGTTAATGACAGGCCATTTAAATGCAAATAAGCAAGCTGTAGGTCCACAAAAGTTTTTTATTTGGAGCAGGAAATTGTTGACTTTCAACTTGTTTGTTGTTGTTGTTGTTGTTGTTGTTGTTGTTCTCATGAGTGTATCTAAAAGCAGATGTATATAACCTTACAAAATGACATTTAAACATGAGGTTACCTTATGATAAATGAATTACTTTCTGTTGCAGTAACAAACAATATAACAATCTAGAGAATTCACTTTATCACCAGGGTTACAACTTTCAGTTTAAAATGTGTGGGACAAGCCTGACTCCACTGTCCTTTTTTCACACATTTGACACTTTTGTTCAAAAGGGCAGTACACTCTTTGAAAAAAGTGTTATACACACAGGTAATCAGTCAGAGAGCACTGCTGTCGTTCAGATGGCGAGTTGGAGTGAATAAGAGAAAATCCAAATACTACGATTTGAGAATTCAAATACAACGATTTGAGAATTCAAAACCAAATCTGGAATAATACAGCCTCTACAACCTGGGTTTGAAAATATTTGTATTTTACATGTTATTTCAGCATTGCTGAAATAGTGTAAAGCTCATTAGACGTATAAATCAATAATAAGCAAGTTAGTAAATTACTCATTTTAGATTTAAAAACCAATAGTGAACAGTAATCATTTACTACGGTAAAGGCCGCCACACGGGATCATTTGAGAGCAATGCGTTACAGAAATGCAGTAAGTTCTGTCTCTAGGCAGTAGGTCTTGCTTTACTGCATTAACCAGACATTTACTCAGGCATTTTTGCTTTTGTTTTGTTTTCATTAAGCCTGTAGTAAGATTTTTTCAACATCTCTTCGCGAAAGGGGTGGGCATGCCAAGGCCCACGCTAGAACCAATCCGGGTAGAGAATTGTTGGATGTGCGTAACCTACAACCCAATCGGCAGTATTGGAGGTTGTTTTGAACCGACGAGGCTACTAACCAATCAGGCCGGTCTCGTATCGAGCTAGCGCGAGGCTCCGCGCGTAGGTTAAGGAGAGAGAAGAGAAGACGGAGAGAAGAGACTTCAGGCAACTCAGCAACGCAGGTATGACCAAATGACCAAGCTTCAAAATACCTCATGTGCATAAACTGACACAACGATTATAGCTAGAGACCCATGCATTTTTAAACACTGTGTATAGGCATATTTGTAATGTATAGTTAATTATTAGTTATTTACGACATTTGTATTTATTTACATAAAGCCAGATATAGAAAATATTATTTGTAGATGTTATGTGCAGAAACCTTTAAAATGTATAAATTGTTTTTCTAATGTGCTCGATCGTGTAAAATTTCTAATCAAATACTGGGCTTCTATCTGCTAGTTTATTTTTCCCACTGAATTAGAGTAATGCAAAGTTGTTAAAATGTGTTTTTGTCCGGATTCCTTACACTCACCGCAGCTGTGCCTTAACACTGAATATGGCTGGCGATGTCCTATCTGCGAATCGCTCTGCCCTCCAATACAGATTTCGATGCCATCTCTTAATAATGATACGATCTCTGTTTAAAATGTTTCGTTTTAAATTTCACGCTTTGCTCTCTGTTAACCATCAAAAGAAAACGCGGTATAACGGCTAGAAACATGGGTTTGCATTTTTTTCTCTTCATAGGCAAATTCTCATGCTTTCCCTGTATTAAAATGGCTGGTGATTTAAACCATTGACAAGAAGCAGTTTCTATGCGCAGTAAGAACTCGACATTTTCAGACAAAAATATTTGTTTTGGGGAGCAAAAATATGAACTATTTTCGTTTTCGCCTTGAAATGACTATCGGTATTTCTCTATATTAGAAAAACAACGATATTCTGTGTATTAGTAGCTTTTCGAACTTGACAGATTTGATAGAGAGACTCGCACTGGAAATGGCTGGCTCATAGCCTTTGTTACAAGCGGCGATGCACCAAGCGACAGCTAGGGCTCCAACTTTCGAAAACAGTTAAAATCGTTAAAATACAAAATGACAACGCATAAGTACACCATGAACAAAAACGATAGGAATCGGTTTAGTGAATAGGCGTGTTTTTCTCACACTAAGGTCTCAAAGTTTCTCGAAATCGTCTTTGAAATCTAAGGGGGTGTGTGTGATGCTTTGTTAGCCCTATGCCTTTCAGCTCCCCCTGTAGAGGCCATTTTAATGAATGGGGAGCTGTCGCAAACAGCAAGCTTCTCTGCTCTATTCAAGCCAGTAGCTACGAATACTGCTATAGAGTATATTGGTACTGGCAGCGAAACATATCTGGCGGCGTAAACTGGTAATGGAAACTGAAAGTAGTATACAAAAAATGCGTTAAAGATTGGCGAAAATAAAGATCAGTCTCTCTCATGAAGACGCATTTCACAAAATGGAAGATGAATAATTCGTGTGGATGACCTTTCTGGGTTTCTTTTGGTTCGCAGAGGCTTGCTATACAATTGCCTCGTTTCAGCCATACGCTCAGCGAGTGCGTTGAGTAGGGAGGCAGGTTTCGCCGTCTATGCGTTCGACAAAGCAAGGGAAGTTTGGGTAATAAAGAAAAACAAAACAAAGCAATGCGCTAATTATTTTTGGGCGGTGGCGACAAAAGAACATGGCGGTGATACAAAATTATTCAATATATTTGTGGGTATTTATGGCACAAATACTCTTTTAGTAGACTCCCAATTTTTTACATGACAAATGGCAAAGAACATATAAAACATGAAATATTTCATGAATGTGTAAAATTTTTTACAGAAAAATATTTTTATCATATGTTTACTCAAATATTTTATTAAACTATTATTAAATATATAGATATATATAAATGAAAAAATAATATATTTATGAGTGTTTTGTTTAATAAAAAGCTTTTAATTAGGAATTTCCTGTATTGGGCACTTAACTACAATCACTCATTAACAATCAGTTCACATCCCTCATGCAATAAGGGAGGGTCTTCTTGTTCATTCTTCTGCAAAAATAAGCTTTGGTCCTGACAAACGTCACCTCACCAGATCATTTTAATAGGATCTCCTTACTTAGCAGTGTGCTGCTTCTTTACCTTTTAACCTGTGGATAGAAGTGTATTTTATGTCCATGGTTGTTCGTTTGATGTATTAAGTCACAATTTGCACCCTCTAGATATAAAAGAGTAATCAGTAAAGACGTGTGAGCACCAGCATCCTGCTTCTGACTAGAATGGCTAAAGGAGACCCCAGGAAGCCCAAGGGCAAGATGTCCGCTTATGCATACTTTGTGCAAATGTGCCGTGAAGAACACAAAATGAAGAGCCCTGGGATTCCCGTTAACTTTGCTGAATTCTCCAAAAAGTGCTCTGAGCGATGGAAGGTAAGTCTTTTTTTTTTTTTGTTATCATTTTTGGCTAACTTTTTAGATGTGGAATAAATTTTATTTCATAGTTTTATCTCATATATTTTATTTTTATTGTTTGATTTTCTGTTGCTGGTATGTCCAGCCAAATGTGAGACAGTATACAGTACCAGATAAAAGTTTGGACACAGTTGACTATATGTTTTTAATAGTAACAAAGACATTTTAATCTAACAGTTAATGCATAAATTTGTTTCTAAGATGAGTATAAATTGGAAACAGTGTTAGCCTATACATGAATTGATATCCAAACACACACACTTAATCTAAGATGCACACTAAACAAATTTTTTTTTTCCAGAAGCTTAGTCCCTCAAATGCTCTGTATATGTGAGAATTTATTCAAGACAAAAAATTATCATAGGTAGCTGCCTCGTGAAGCTGGTTAAGAGGAGTGTGCAAAGTTGTCATTAAAGTAAAGGTTGACTACTGCGAAAAATTAAAAATCTAAGATAAACATATATGTGATTATATTGACAGCATAATCACATAATTGGTTTGATATGCTTCCTGTTTTGTCTAGAGATTACAGTAAAAAAATAAAGAGTAGATGTGTGTAAACCTTTGACTGGTACTGTATCTTGAACTGAGTATTTTTTGCCTTGGCATGTACAGTACAAGATACATGTTTTTAGCTTATTTATAGTATAGGCAGATTTTTTCAGCTTTCTTTCTGTAGGCACTGTCAGGGAAAGAGAAATCCCGATTTGAAGACATGGCCAAGCAGGACAAATTGCGGTATGATCAGGAGATGATGCACTACATGCCTGGCAAGAGAGGCAAAAAGAAGGACCCCAATGCACCCAAGAGACCACTGTGAGTAGAACAGCACTGTTTGTGTAAATCAAGGTTCTCTAACAGTAGTTAGTAATCAGTCAGTTTCAGCTAGTAATCAGTTGGTTGTTTTTTAATTTTTTTAATTTTATTTTTTTTTAATTTCACAGGTCTGGTTTCTTCATCTTTTGTTCGGAGCATCGTCCCAAAATCAAGGCCCAGTATCCAAACTTGGGTATTGGAGAGGTAGCCAAAAAACTCGGGGAGATGTGGAACAGCCTCACAGATGCCAACAAACAGCCCTATCTGACGAAAGCCAACAAATTAAAGGACAAATACCAACAGGTAACGTCTGGCGCTTCTGTGCGAATGCGGTGCGCTGTTCGCCTTTATCGAAGAGGTACTGAGGCGTCAGCAGTAACCTGTTGTTCGAAAAAAGAAGGAATATTTTAAAACCAAATTACATCTTGTGTTTACAGGACATTGCTGATTACAAGTCAAAGGGGAAAGCTGGTGGCATGGTTATGGGGATGGGGATGGGGATGGGTACAGGTATGGGGATGGGGATGACGGGAATGGCACCTAAACCTATGATGAAGAGCAGCATGGATGAAGAGGATGATGACGATGAAGACGAAGACGATGATGACGAAGAGGACGAGGAGGATGACGATGAATAGACTTCTTTTTTTTTTTAGTGTTTAAGCTGTTATCATTGTTATTACAACTATTATTATTGAATTTTCTATCTGGTTGAAGTGCGGCAGGAACACACTGGTGGTCTTTGGTGCAGCGGCTGTTCTGAATGCTTTAGACGGTATGTGACTTTTCTGAGGAAAGGACGGTTACTGTGAGTGAGAACTTAACAGATGCAGCTTCCTACCTCCATTTTTGCACGCACATTGGTGTGTGTGTGTGTGTGTCCGCCAACGTGTGTGTGTTTGTGTGTGTGTGTGTCACACTTGACAAGCCCAGTGTATTCCTGACCACCCTTCACTTTCATTCATCAGCTATATCAAACCATTTACACAAGTGGGATCAGCGCTGCATATAAACGCGTTATTTTTTTCCCCCCCTCCAAATAATTTCATGCATTATGAAATTTTCTTTTATTTCATGAGTATGTAACTGTAACTATATATGATTCACTAGATTTTGATTTGGTATTATTGCTCAGTGTTGTGTGTATCAGAGTGTCATTGGTGCCTCCGTACACCTGTATTAGGACAAGTCATGCGGAATTCAGTCCCTGTTCGAAGCTCCCCTTTTGTGATGACTTACATCCAGCCAGTCCTTTCTCCAGCTCTAAGTGTAACCGTTACTTGAGAAACTGTGACATAGGCCTTGGGTCCATGCAAAAGGATGATTTCTGTTAACACACAGCTGTTGTGGTGTAGGCTGGGAAATATTTGGTAAGTGCTCTTTGACACACTACATAAACAGCTCATGCTCCAGACTGTCGTGTGTTATGAGCACATCTACGTGGATGATTTTATTTAGGAGTTTCATATTTCATGTCTAAGTGCATTTTTAATATTAACCGTTGTGTGAGCCTTGTGTTCTCTTGAGCTAAAGGTGAGGGCAAGTGCAACTGTTGACGATAAATCTGTACTGATCTGTATCTAAGATTTTCTGTTTATATGTTTAGAATGCTACATTTGAAATTAAACAGACTCCATTTTTTATAATTGTGTGTTTTCCCTGTATCCTTGTTACACATCACCAAATAACCGAGCTCATAAACAATTGTAAAGTCCTGATACAGGATACTGCAATTCTGTAAGAATTTTGCTGGTTGATTATATTGGCTAATGCTACGCTGGCAGTTGCGAGGTACAACAACAATACGTGTTCATGAAAAGATTTAGAATTACAGCCTGTCAAACACAAACCACATGGAAGCTGCTACAAATTTCCACCCGTAATGAAAGAAACCCTGTTGTTATACCAGCACTTGTCTTTTCACCACTACTATTACACTCAGTAGGAGGGTGGGCCAAGCTGTTGGAGGCATGGCGAGAATATTTAGTTAATTGAATGTCTGCTTCAGTACATCGGGTTCATGGCCAAGGTGATGATAAAGTATCTAATCTAATTAGACCACTAAAGTAAATTTTAAGAAGTCCTTAGATTTTGTGCTATTTTTTGTATTCTTGTCTGGATTTTATTTGTGTCTGGGTGAAGATTTAAACAGGTTTGAAGTATTCTGGATTAAGGATTTATAGAGATCTGAAAGTCAGTAGCATTATCATGTCTTAAGTGACTTAAAACACCTTAAATCACAGACCGTAGAGTAAAGAAAAGCCTTTGGCAAGATGTAGAAGGAACGATATCGCTTTCTAATATACTACAGGTGATGGTGTGTTGCATTTTTAAATATTTCTTGAAACTGAATAATACATAATTACCTACAATAGCAAATATGCTGTCGTTCTAAACATTTGCTTCGCTACATATAATATGTAGGGATTTCCTGGGCCTTCCTTATGAATATTTAAAAATTGTATATATTTGAAAGCGTGTATCCAAGTCACGGAAATAAAGCTGTTCAGGAATTGCTTTTATTCATTAATGTACCATCTTGTTGTTGGTGTTGTTTTCCTTTTTCACCACGTTTTAGAAATCCACAGTATATTCATCAACGATTCTTTATTATCCTCTTGAAAAATGCTGAACACTATTGTCAAGTCTTGAACTTTCTAGCATTTGATTTACACCAGTGTGTTCATATTCCACCCAAAACTAATAACCAGTGTAATCGTTTTCCACCAAAAACTAATGACCAGTGTGATCATATTCCACCCAAAACTAATAACCAGTGAGATCATATTCCATCCAAAACTATAACCAGTGTGATCATATTACACCCAAAACTAATCACACAAGTGCTATTGCACGCCACAGATGGTTAGAATACCTCTTTCACACTACTAAGAAGGATTCCACAACTGTTTGACAAAGATTTATTTAAAAGTATGAAAACGAATTGTGCATTCAGTGCAGTAATTCCCAGTCTTAGAATTTCATAAATAGGTGGACATAATTGGAATTTAGTTTGCAAGGGCTGTAGAGTTTCTCTTTTACTTGAAGAATTCTTAGGGAAATATCTACATACAGGGTGTCTTATAACACAGCTCTCACAAAACTGTGCACCCATATCAGGCAATCTTGCACCTAGACCAGGACTTTGTGAATCCTAAATCTCTCTTGAGGTGTGTCTAATGACTGGACACCAGGAGTATCAGAGTTTTGTGTCCTTTAAAGAACCTTTAGAGTTCCCAACAACCAGCAGGACATTCGTGAAGAGTCTGCCTGTGCATTTGTATTGGAAATAACCTCTTAGGTCTTTCCTAAGTGGCAACTACAACATCGATGGTTATAATATGGTTATAATGGTTATTCTTCATGGTAATAATAGCTCCTAATTCCTGTAAACTGAAAGTAGTTAGAGGGTGTTTGATTTAATTAATTATTTGTTCATTTGGTTTCATTAATATGTCAGCTAGAGCTGAGTTATTTATTGGAGTCTATTAACTGAGTTACATGCTAACATCTTTTGCAAAATGCAAGTATAGGTTTCATACAAGTTACAGAACTTAACATGGATTTGACGTATTTGTTCATCTGAGGTAAATCCCAAAAATGCTTCTCATATAGAAACACAGGGTATGGGCTTGGTTTTTTGGTGACAGAACTTAAATAAACTAAACAGGCTCAATGTAAAACTACTGAAACTTCCTACAGATAAATATAATATTAATTTCAGGAAATAATCATTCGTGAATGCTATGACGTAAATGGTTGTTGTGCTCTTCAGGACGGTAAAGACAAAATTAGAGTTAAGTCTACGAATAACATGTAAATGTGTTATCTACAGCAAGTCGCTAGATGGCAGAAGACAGCGTGTTCAAACTATCCGCGATCACAAAAGTTTATAAGCTTGTTATATAAATCTTCAGAAATTGGACGAAAGTTGCGTAGCAACAAACAAGATCAAACGAACTTTCCTGTAGCCTGCATGGTGTATTCTTTAAAAATAAAACATATATTTGAATATGTATTTAGCATCTTTAAATATGTTTACTTACGGTTGTAGTCAGTGGTAAATCAGATTTTAAATGTTACCCGTGAAGAGTTCTTAAAGAAATATCATATTTGTAGCGTTTCATAGTGAACATCTATTTCCCCTAACATGTCTTCTATTAGTGCACATTACGTACTAGAAAACGAAGTCTAAAAGTACAAAATATAACATATAAATATTGTTTTAACCAGACAACCAACAGGTCTACTCTTATGTTGATATTAAGTGGCCTTATAAAGCAAGGCAAAAGACCTAGAACTGTTTATTTACCATGTCATGGACTTTATTCTTACTCCATTCACCAAACAGTCTTGGATGAAAACACTCTGTATGAATGCGAAACGAAAACGCTAGTTCGACTCGCCACGCAGCCTACAAGTATATAAGCCTAAGGCGACAAGATTTTGAATTCATTTTCTATATCTATTAGGCTACAGAGAACTAAGCTTCACACCCTCTTGCTAAAAGAATGCTCTAATTGGTAATCCCAAAGGCAGGGCGGGTGGATAGTGTGACCACACTGTGATGCAAATAGCTCGTGTTAACCGATTGGATAATAATAATGTCAGTCACGTGAAGAGGACAGCCCCGTGAATGCTGTCAGAAGAGGCAGTCGGACAGAGGTTTCCGTCTTGGGACTGCGGGAAGTACCCTGCGAAAGAGACCAAATCATTCTGGACAGCAGAGCCTTGAAAGACAACTCAAGCCGAATAGGGAGTTGGAACGCTTTATACGAAGGGCCAGTTAATTTATTTAAAAAGACAATTTCATCGTAGTATTATAAAAAAAAGGCCTTCTGATATGGGCGACAAGGCGGGGACCAGGTAAGACCGTTTTAACCCTGGTCGCGAGGTAGATCTCTGGTTAGCAAGTTCTATGTCATGTTAAAGTCACGAAGCAGTGTCGGCTTTTCACATGCATGGGTGAGTGGGTGAATCCACAGCGGCTGAGAGGTAGAAGTGCCTGGGAATGGGTAACTGAGCAAAGATCGTTTTGCCATCATCAGCAGAGGTATACGGTATCAGTGGTTCTACCGTGATATCAACACATTATTCTACTATTCATCTAGATATCTACATGTGTTTGGGTGGGGTTGAAGCTTCGCGCAAACCCAGCGAAAACATCTCAAGTGTGTTGCTTCCTACGTCCAAGAACAGATAACCGACGGTCAACAGTCCATTTGAAAGACCACTACATCTTGGCGTGCGCCATTTCGACATTTAAGACTGTAATTATACAAGTGAAGTATACTTGTTTACGACGACTCTGAGCCAGTATGAATGTTATGTCGCGCTGTAGTTAACAAGGGCGGTTACAATAACACAGCCGGTAGTAGTCACGTTTCTGCTACAGTATGTCATTGGACTAACGACCTAGCTTTACTTACTTATTTATTTATTTATTTATTTTACAACGTTTCGGCAGCGATGTTTGTTTGACCTTTTAACGCACGGTAAAAAACCGTAACTACTGCAAGCAAAGTGAGAAATTCGTGTTCAGCACCACCACCCCAAGCTCGATCACTTCCTTAACTTTTAGAAAAGGCCTCAGCGTTTCCTGTATTAAAGAGCACGCTTAGAGACCACTCGCACTGGCTGGCTCGGTGGCTTCGTTTGGGAGACCCCAGTGTGCTGCAGTCTCCCACAGTCTCGGTGTAGTCGTTGGGCGGTGATGTACGTGTACCGTTTGATGAGTAACTTCGCGATCTCCCCGCGGTGTGCATTAATCCGCCTGCATCGCTCGCTTAACACGTCATAGTCTGTGTATAAAGCTGCCTTTTAAAACATAGCTTTAGACCTATTGAACTGTGACTCTGAAGGTAACCATATTTTTCATGCAGTGACGTTGGTTTTACGTATGACATACAGTGCACACATGTTCCGATTATATGAATTTTTAAAACCTAAAGCCAGTCCTGCAGCTCTTGGCCGAGCATCCGTAACCCCACGTCATCCGTGACCCCACGTCACTGGGAATGTTCTCCTCATAAACCATCATCCTCATTAACATGTCACGATATGACCTCATCCTCATTAACGTGACTGTCCCATTATTTTATACGTAATGGACTTTTAAGTGCGAGGAACAGTTGTTCGCTGCACCCAGTAAAAGCCACGCCAAGCAAACTCGTTTGGCACGTATTGATTGTCACACAGTAGATGTTGGTGTCGTCCACTGGACTGTGCATCTAATTTAGTTTTGGGGAAATCTAAATCTGTGCTTGCCTCTGTTTTCCATGTACAATTCAGATTGTTCTAAAACATTCAAACCATTTATCTCCCTCTGATGTGTCCCCATAGTGCACTCTGTTTATTTGCTGTCATGTTTTTTTGTCTGTTCCCTCTTGCTCTTTCTCTCTCTCTCTCTCTCTCTCTCTCTCTCTCTCTCTCTCTCTCTCTCTCTCTCTCTCTCTCTCTCTCTCTCACTCTCTCTCTCTCTCTCTCCCTCTCTCTCGACTTATGGGTGCAGTGGGGAGTGTGGGTGTAGTGTGCTGTGCACATGGCTCACTTATCGGAGTAGATTCACTGTAGGCTTTAAGAGATTTCGCCGGCATGCTGCTCAAACATTGTAATCTCCTCACTTAACTCCTTTTCACCGCAGCGAAATCCTTCTCTCAACTCTCGACTTCAGCTGTGTGTGTCGCCACCACCTCTTTTGTGCCGGATCAGTTGCATCTCCTACTTGCCTCATGCATTTAAGTTATTCTCTTTAAGCCATTTTGGACCAGGACTTGCTTGCAGGTATAGAGAAGATCCCATATATAAAACCCCATATATCCTGGAAGTATATCCGGTGTTGATAAAATCGAAGTTTTATATAAAGTATAAAAGGTATTTTTGGTCAAGAAAATGGCATGTCTGATCAGTGCCTTGTTCACATAGAAGGAGATTGAGATGGCTGGATGCAAAACAGTGAAGTAGAGAGAGAGAGAGAGAGAGAGAGATAGGGCACGAGACTGGAACTGTGTAATTATACCATTATGACCAGTTTGGAAACTAGTGTGGAGATCCTAAGCTTTGTTGCTTTGAGACCTTGGTGCTTCGGCGTGATGGAAGGCACTCCTGGGGAATGCTAAGTGCTGTGCACAATGGACGTTGGGTTGCGAAGACATTTTCACACTTTGGGACTTCTTGCTTAATTTTGTATTAGTTAGCAACTGAGTTTCTGAGAATTAGACCTAGAACTAGACTTGAGGCTTACCAGTGGCCTAAATACAGTTCCTTCTTTTGGCCACTGTGTCCATTCTTTTGTGTATCATGTCACAGTGACTTCTTTAAGTAATATATGTGAAAAATGAATGAAAAACAGTCATGTTTGCTGAATGCATTTGTATTTTCTAATGAGACTAATCAGATTGTTAGATAGAGTGGGAAGACTGGGCAGGAGTTGTTGAGGCTCATGTGACGTCCAGATGCATTGCCTTTCTTAATGTGTCTGTGTCTTTGTATAGACGGTTTGTTCTCTCTCTTTGTGCCTGTGTCCTCTCTTCCCTCTCCAGCCTAATCAACCCTCTCACTGTCTCACTGTAAGTAAATGACCTTCCTGCCCTCCGATTGGGGCTTTTGCCTCTTGTCACCATAGTAACCAGCTTGCCACCACAAACAGCCGCCCGTTTTCCAGCACAGTGCCACTCTGCCATGCCGTGAGAAAGTATCTGCACCCATCTGCTTCCCCACATTGCCGTTTTCTGGCCTTGTCATCTTTAGCTTTAGAAGGTCCTTTTGTACGAAAGGAAAGACCATTAGTTTCAGATTTGCCTTGTGACTCTTTCACATGTTGCAGTGACTGTCTGGCCTTTCATATGTAAATATGCTTAAATATTTTGACTGCAATTGTGTGATCTTTCTCACACTTTGAGAACAATAATGGCACTTACTGGACACACTTCATCTTAACTTTCATTTTATGTGCAGTGAGGACCAAATGCTAGAAATACTAGTTAGTGAAATAAGTGTAATGTGAATGAACATTATATTCTTTAGTGGCAGTCATGTTCTTTAAGATACATACAGATACATCTCTCTCTCTCTCTCTCTCTCTCTCTCTCTCTCTCTCTCTATATACTGACGATGTTCCTCGCCCTGCCCAGGCAGCGCTTGTGATAAATGTCCTGAATGGTGGGTAACTGGGTG
>JAOYMR010000016.1:4538574-4550782 GCA_025802075.1 Tenebrosternarchus preto | reverse complement strand
TACCCCTCCCTCTCTCCCTCTCTCCCTCTCTCTACCCCTCTCTCATCTAGCTCTACTACCATGGAGAACCCATCAGTGTCAACGTCCATGTCACCAACAACTCCACCAAAACTGTCAAACGAGTCAAAATCTCAGGTGAAAAGCGATCCAGACCTCGGTTCAGTCTTTGAACTGGAGCCTTTAAGACAGCTGGGGTGTTGTTACTGTTTTGTAGTGCTTGTTCTGTCCAGTTAAATCCCTCCTTCTCACTCACCTTCCCTGCCTCATGCATAATGGACAAAGTGTGTGTTCTAACACACATAGCTTCGATATCTGTTCACCGGAGCACTTAAGTCAATACTGCAGTATCTAATGAGTCCGTTTCCACAGAAACATCTCCATCGCTACATTACAGCAGCTGTTATTGAGATATCAGAGTGTTCAAATAGGTGTTTGTTTCTGTTGTGGACGGTATCACTTCAGTATTTAAGATAACTGTGTTTGTGGACGTTGATAATGGAGGAGTAGGACCTGCCGAGCCATTTATGTATTACATGGATTTTTCTCCTTCTATTGCGAACATGCGTGTGTGTGTGGATATGCGCATGCCTGTGTGTTTGTGTGTGTGTGTGTGTGTGTGTGTGTGTGTGTGTGTGTGTGTGTGTACAGGAATGTGTGTTTGTGTGCATGCACGATTGTGTGTGTGTGTGTGTGTGTGTGTGTACAGGAATGTGTGTTTGTGTGCATGCACGATTGTGTGTATGTGTGTGTGTGTGTGTGTGTGTGTGTGTGTGTGCGCGCGCGCGTGGCTCTGGTAACCCTGCTGTGTGTTCCCTGCTCTCTCTCCCCACAGTGCGACAGTATGCCGATATCTGTCTGTTCAGTACTGCACAGTATAAATGCCCTGTGGCTCAGGTTGAGGCAGAGTGAGTATCCTTCTGTCTCTCTCTCCCTCCTTATCCCCCTCTTCTCTCTCTCCGTCCCTTTTCTCTCTCTTTTTTCCCCCGTGTCTCTGGTGTCTTTCCTCTCTCCTGTCAGGTGGGCGTGGTATCGCACATGCCACGCCCCTGTCAGGTGGGCGGGGTATCATAGATGCCACTCATGTCGTACGTGCCACTCACCCCTACTCGTTCTGCACAGTCACAGGTTTAATCGCGAGACATCTTTAGATTTCCATCTCGCGTCGCGAAAAAGACTCCCAAGAGCGCGAGCGCCTCAACTCGGCCGCTCGCTCTGCTTTTTATCAGCAGAACGCTGTCGCTCTGACAGCTAATCATTAGTAATGCAGAAATGGCCCGCGCCGACTATTTTCACCGGCTCGCTCGCTGACTGAAGTTTTATTTCATTTATCAGAACAGTTGCGTAAGGTTGAAGTGGGTGTGAAGACTTATCGCGTAGTAATGACTTCAACCTTTTCGCATTCGACAGCTTAGATAGTGAAGCTGTGCTGAGGGAAAAAAAAGCAAGACTGTCGAGTTCGGTCATAATACATAATATTTTACGGCAATTCAGTACAATCTGCTAGAGGCTATTAGGCCTACAATTTTACAGGTCAGCGTTTCAGTTTACAACGATCTCAAAAAATCTCTATGCACTGTAAAGTACTGTAGCTTGCCAGTGAGATGTACTATAACCAATAGTGAAAGCGTTCATTCTGCAATCATAGATGACATGTAGCTGCTTTTTTAAGACCATCAGAAGTGGCAGGAGCTACTTAATTTCTGCATCTCTGAGAAAGTTTTGGAAACACCTTCAACTAAAAGAAATTGAGAAACAAAGAAAACAGTGAAATTACGCATTCATGGGATAGATGGTTTAGCGCACATGGACACACGTTGACATAGTCTGTACAATATGTAGATTAAATCTTGCTTTGGCATAATCTGTACAAACTGCGGATTAAGACTGGCCTAAACCCTACCAGCTATGACATCACACCTGACTCCTGGACCGAGGTGGCTTGGCGTGTTGGAATCAGTCCTCGATGAACCAGGATGAACCTGTGTTGGCGTTGGAGTTGTCCAACAGGAACGTGCGCATCTGTTGACGTGGCTGGTGAGCGCTTGTTAACGTGCCAGACAGTCACCTGCCACTCGAGTGCAGAGTGGTTGATAGTGACTGTCAGGATGTGGAAAGGTTTTCATGGCATTCACACACATGCACGCACACACACACACACACACACACACACACACACCTGTATACACATGACCACAATTAGGCTCTTATGCCTACTATTATTACAATATTAAAGCTCTGTAGTGTATTCATAGTTCATATTCATAGCTCTAGTATTATAGCTCTGTATTCGTAGTTCATATTCACAGCTCTAGCATTATAGCTCTGTATTCCTAGTTCATATTCACAGCTCTAGTATTATTGCTCTGTGTTCATAATTCATATTCATAGCTCTAGTATTATGGCTCTTATCGCTTCCTAGATGCAGTTGAGGCTCTTAATCTCTCATGTGACAAAACAAGAATGGAAATCTATAACCCATTTCAAGCAAACTCATAAGATTTGCACAGGCTGCAAAAATGTCCAGCTAATGAACTGTACCTTAAACTAGGACACTAAAACCTATTAAGGGAGTATTAGGCCTAATTGTTTTTCATAAAGGTAACATTCATATCAGACCTATTCAACTAGTGTCTGGGCCCAGTGCCTGCTGTCTGAGGGCATGCCCTAACTCTGAAGCTCTGCCTTTCCTGAATAACGACACCCTTTTAACCAAAAAGGATTATAATTAATAAAATCAAGGCAAGTGAAGGCAGCCCAACGACCAGGGGATGCCAGGCCCTTAGTTGAATACCCTAGATATAGATATTTACACAAAGCACCTGTTCATTAGGTTGGTTCAGTTGGTTCAGCTGTAATATATCCATATAAGGGGTAATTGGAGACAATTGGAAATGAGGCAGAGGCAACTGGGGTTCTGAAAGATTTCACTTCCAACTGTGCGCATAAAATTAGAATGAAAAGAATCTCAGCGCTGAGGGGCGCTTTATGGGCTGGGATGCCGGCAGCGTTCCAGATACAGCAAATAAAATTCCACCGCACAGATGGGTGAAACGTAATTACGCCGTAACGATCAGCCCGAAAGGCGCACAGGCGTGTTGGTGTGGGCAGACAGTGGCAGCCCTACAGGTGATGAAGAACCTTGGAGTGATTAAGAACCTTGGAGTGATGAAGAACACCCTGGAGTGATGATGAAGGATTTAGAGTGATGATGAGCATAGCTGTGATGAAGAACACAAGAATGCCTCTGTGAAAGGAGCCTTGGTTGCCCTCAACCAATTATGAAATCAAAACACTGTCCACAAGAAAGATCAAACTTCGAGCCTCTTCTGGGAGGCATGGGAGAAATAACTGAGCAGATCAAAGGAACCTCATTCCATGGATCCAAAGAGGGATATTCCCTGGCTCCGTGCTCCGTTGTAAGTGGATGTTTTTTTTTTATCCTGGTCCAGCATCCTGAGAAATCGGGGCCTGATCACCTCCCTCATGCCCGTGGGGACCTGGAACATGGCAGGAACATCTGTGGGCAGGTTTGGAGGGTGGAGGGTGGTTTTGGTCTCGTGCCCCACTGCATGAGGATGATATTCCGGACATTGGAATTCAATAGCGGGTCAGACCTCGCAGATGGCTCTGCCGATCATAAACTAATCCACTTTCTCTGAACCAATCCCGAGAGTGTTCTTCATAGCAACAGTCTGTTGTTGGAGGCTTTAACTGGTCCTGTTGCAAAGGCCATTCGGGGCCTGTTGCTCAGGTTGTAATACTGCAAGCCTCCTGTAGGAGGCTCCACCGCGGCACTCCTGGGCCTCATCATGGTGGCTCAAAAAAGTCTTATTCTCCGGTTCATCCCCACTACCAAGCGATAAATTCACCAGGTCCCGTAAGAGGGCACTCACGTACCTTTTACTCCAGCAAAGAGCGTTGAACGTTTTAAAAATCTGGTCATGAACAGGATAACCAGAGGCCTTTCTGCGTCAGCAAAGACGTGGGACCTCACTCCTGAAACCTCAGGAATGTGCTTTACTAGAGTGTTTGCATCTAAGATGCTGTGGCTAAAGTTGAGGAACTTCACCATGACCTGTGAACCTAAGCAATGACGAAGCTGATTGAGCTGCAATCAGCAGCACCACACACTAGATCTGCTGCACCCTTCAGTAAGTCACCTTGCCTCTGTAGTACATTATAACAAGGGAACAACTCTGGCTTTGAAAGGCAGACTGAATCCCAGATGCTCTGTCAAGCACCCATGGTAGGATGCCCACTTTTTCTTACATATATGATGCCTAGTGGATCTTGCATGCATGATGTCCAATTGATGTTTTGCCAATTTGGAGGACAAGTCCTGACTCTTCTTTGACCTGAACACCACATGTGGAACAAGCCAGAAGAAGCATTTGTCTGGGCATTGGAGGTACGAGGTCGGATCTCCAATCCTAGCTAGCATGGAGCTAGCATGTAGTTTGGCCTGGAGTGTTCGGTTTTCACAGAAGCGTGTATCTCTGGAGCAGACAAGATGACATCAAACTGCGATTGGAGCAGACCGGTTTTCGCTCCTCCATAACCCTGCGTTCTATAACACCGTCTCGCCTGCTCTCATTTCGTCTCGTCTCACTCTCTCTGAGTGGATTTCAGCTTCGGCTGAATGAAGACCAGTGTGTGGGAGGGAGCACTGATTGAGACTCAGGAGTGTCGTTTATTACAGGATGGAATGCGTGAAGAGAACCGGATCTGTGTGTGTGTGTGTATGTATCCCCCCTTAGCGCTGTGTCTTGACTAATGTAATGCTATCCTTCCAGAAAGCTCCACAGGTAACACAACGACCTCCCCTGTGACGTATGTCCTGTTTCATGCTCCTGCTCCGATGGGGTAAGCTAATCACATGCGTCGGTGAGAAGAGCAGTTAAATCGATGCTGAAGGATTTGTTCTACACTGGCGAGCCCCCGGAATCGATGTGGATCGACCCGTGAATTTCAAGAGTTGCAAATAAACCTGCCGGTCTGTCAGCTCTGAGCAGCTCCTAAACCTCCCCCTGCCGTGGAAAACTGTCCCGTAAATTATCTGACTGACCAACAGCGGAATTCCGTCAGCATCCTCCACAAGCTCTGACTGAGCAGGGAACGGCTGGTCTAGGAGATCAGCCATGCCTGTGTGCAAATCCGGCTGCTTTAAACTCACAAACAGCTCACGTGAGTGTGGCCCAGTTCAGCTGAGCAGTGCAGAAAAGCATTCTGGGAAGTGCCGATTCATTCAAGCTTTGATTTGTTCAGGTGTCGGACCACCTCGGGTCGCACTCACTTTGTTCTCTCTCACTCCTTCTCACTCTATCCTTTCCTCCCTCTCTGAGCTTCTCCTCTTTCTCTCTCTCTCTCTTTCTCCCTCTCCTCAGGAGATTTGCCAATGGATCTTGCCCACAACAAGTGGGCCCCCATCTCGTAAACCCCGCCCCCTGGCTGATTCTGGCCCCCATCTCATAAACCCCGCCCCCTGGCTGATTCTGGCCCCCATCTCGTAAACCCCGCCCCCTGGCTGATTCTGGCCCCCATCTCGTAAACCCCGCCCCCTGGCTGATTCTTCCCCATCTGCTATGCGGATAGCAGAGCGTCTCCCTTTGATCTCGCTATGCATCTCCGCCCTTACCTTTTACCACTTTCCTACTTTGTCTGCGACATGTTGACAGGTGTGTGTGTGTGTGTGGCCATTTTTGGATTTTGTTTTGTGTTTGTGTGGGTGTGTGTATGTGTGTTCTATGTTTGTCTACAAGCCAGTCGAGGTTTTTGTGATGTGTTGTTATTCAGACTGTGTGTACTTTAATCACTGCTACAGATTTTAATATATTTTACTCACACAGACTTTTTAACAAATTTAGTCTTACTTAGATCATGAGAAAAGGGAGAAAGACACACAGAAAGAATTATAACACCACATGACACTCATATAACCCAACATGTGATGGTTACATGTTATATGCACATGACAATGGATGTTACATGCACATAACATATGACGTCACATGACATAAGACGTTACATGACATATGACATTACATGCACATGACATATGACATCACATGACATATGACGTTACATGACATATGACGTTACATGACATATGACGTTACATGCACACGACATATGGCGTCACATGACATATGACGTTACATACATATGACGGATGACATTACTGCTTTGCAAGTGTTTGAGTGAAGAGGATAATCAAGGATTTTTCTGTTTCTGGGTCACATGCAGTAACATCAATACAGCGCCCTCCAACTGGGCAGTTTAATCAATTCAGCTGCACACTGATCTCCAGCAGGCCCGGATTGACTGAGCTAATGACTGACAGATGGATAGCACCGTGTATGGGCGTGCTTTCCTGTTTTCCCTTGACGTTCCTGAATTAGTGTGATTGTGTGTGTGTGTGGGTGGGTGGGAGAGTGTTTGTGTGTGGATCACCTCTTTGGGTCAGTGAGCTCCAGAAAATGAAGGCGTCTCTACAGGAGGAAGCGGCACTGCGTTTGAAATCTGAGACAAACAGGGAAAAGGACTTTTCCTAGAGGGCAAAACTCAGAGCACCTATATATCACCTGCCCTCAGGGGGCATTTTCATTTGCAGCATTTGGCAGTCACCCTGGTCCAGAATGACTTTCAGAAGTTTTTTGTAGGCTCTATCAAATGCATATCCTCATGTGAGCAAAGATCAAGGTCAGGGTTTGGAATACTCTCCCGCTAAAGCCTTGGCAAGGAGAAAATAAGACAGTAAAATATTTAGCTGTTTTTTTTTTTTTTTTTTTTTTCTCGTTTAAGTTCTTAGTGACTCAGTGAAGGAGAGAGTCTTCAGGCTTCGCTTAAAGTCTTCAGTCAGCTGGGACAGAGAAAACTGTGGGTCTTCTTTGCGCCCTGATGGACAGGTGTGTGTGTGTGGGTTTGTGTGTGTGTTGGGGGGAGGGGTGGGGGTTGATATGGGAGAATCTTGGGAGGTTAAGAAGAACCTGAAGGTACAGAGGAGGAGTCTGCCAGGGATGAGAGGACTACAGCAGTCCAGTCACACCTGCGTCTCTTCCATGGAGAGAAAAGAATGGATGAAGAGCAGGAACCTGGCAGACAGAAAATACAATAAATTAACACACACAACAGCGTGTCGTTAACACATACAACAGCGTGTGTCATTAACACACACAGGACAGTGTTGTGTTAGGCCTCCCCTGAGCCATCATTAAGTCTGTTTCCAACCACAAGACCGTTACTGGGCAGATGCATGTGAGCACAGCAGGTTAGTCATGCACCAGGTAGCGCCACAGAAAAAAGAAACAAAAATCTTTCCCTGCAACTGTGTTGCACCAGTTCACCCAACCTGGAAAGGACAGACAGGCTCACAAGAACTTTGCACCTCGTATGGTTGGATGAGCTGGAGAAGGGGGCGGTGCTGTCCACACCGAAACAAATATGTGTGTGAAACTGACCACAGAAGAACGGGGTAAACACTACGCTTTTCACTTTTATATAGTACATCCTTACATGTAGTATTAAACAGGGATTTCTGATTGAATTTACAATATACATATATTCAGAATTTATTGTAAGAAATTCTAGTTTCTAAGATATTTTTCTACTTAATAGGGAATAAGATTGTAAATATTTCCCAAGTCACTGCCACACAGTACCACTTTGTAGTAAAATTCAGGTTTGTAATTCTGATTACCTGTAAGGTGGTACCAATTAAAGTTGGATAAAATTTAATGAACATCATGTTTGCATAAACGTGAAGTCAAATCAAACCAATGCTAATGTATTTACCTTTTTTTGCACAGCGCAGCTTTACAGGACTCCAGGAACGAGGCAAAAAACTTTGAACCCGATGCAATTATTGTAGACTGAGCTGCATGCCTCACGTGTAAAATATTTACACCCTTCAGTTTGTCACGCTTTCCAAACCCCATTACGCCCCCCCATGTGCAAAACAGGTCAGCGATTCCCCAGACGAGCCCCAGAATCCAGTGGCTGTAGTTCTATCTTCTGCTGTTCTGGTAAAAAAATCATCACAGTCAGTAAGCAAACACTGGCGCATTGGGAAAAGCTCTGGATGGAGGTTTTTGCAGTGGCTGATGGGATATATTTTTGTGATTTTTATCTGATCTTGGTTCAGCTACACTAAACTTAATATCCATAGAGGATATATAAGAGGGAGAGGGAAGGCATTTCTCATGCCGGTGTAAGAAAGCGCAGTGGCAGAAGAAGAGGGAGATACTTGCTACAGATCAGATAAGTTGAACGTGTCTGTTACCACAAGCTCGATAAGACCTTGATGACAGTCTGACTGTTCATCTCGCTTTCCGAAACACGACTTCGTGGTTTGTCTCGGGTTCACAGAGGCCAGTCTCTGGTCACATTCCAATATCTCACACCCAATCCAAAGGGGAAACAAAACAGGAAGCCCAGTGGCTGTAGAAGGAGACTGCTAGCTTCCCAAATCCCAGTAACCACAGTAACCACAAGCAGCTTTAATGGTTCAACATTTATCTTCTGCTTTTCCCAATATCCTTTCACTTCTTTTGTACCATTTCTACTATGTTGTCTCAGTTAGTCGCACGAGTTTGTTAATAATGTGTCGTAGGTGAGCCTCTAGCCTGTGAGGTGCCAAGAAGGTGTTCTGTTTTACCTCCTCCACTGGTCCCTGATGGCTGAAGAACCCAGATGCTTCTGAAATCCTCACACCAGCGTGACACCAGCCTCCCTGCCACTTACACGATGGCGTTAATGCAGTGATGAGAATGGGTCAGCACCAGCGTAACATTACTAACATGCTGGAGTTAATGCTGTATGGAGATATACAGGGGACCCTTAGGAACAACTGCTGTAGAAACTATTGAGAGGCGCCAGTCTGCCGCTATTGTATAATGACTCCAAAAAAACCCCATTACAATTCCCACCACCTTTTGGAGAGTCCCTCACACACGATGACCCTCTTGACGGGGTATTAAAGCTTCTGATGCCCATAATGCAGGCAGGCTGCCCTCTCAGTGGACGCCAGGGTTATGACAGGGAGAGGGTCATCTCCGAAACTACCTCCTTGTCACCCATTTTCGCGGTCCTCATCCCCACCTCCCTGTCTGTCGACGTGGGCCAGCCTCATTTGCATCGTAATCATGAGATGGCTCGCATACGAAATAGCAACTTTAACATGCTTTAATGGTCTCATATTTATTCATGAATTTTCCCAGGGGAGTTGTGGGTCTGTCAGAATGGGAATTCTGGCACCATGAAATAGCTCGAGTAATGGAACCATGTAGGTTTACAAGCCGTGGCCAGTTCACGGTGTCACGAGACCACAAGGAAACAGGTAAATACATAAATCAAGGGTGCTTAAGATTATTTGCGATGGTGCTAAAAACCAGCACTTGCCGAAATGTTCTTTTGTCTTCAGTTGGCTTCACCGCGAGGGCTCGTTTTAGGCTGCCGATAAGGTTTCATCCTCTGATGGCTTGGAAACCCCGTGTGGTGGGAGATTAGGTCTTTTAATTATCTTTCAGGACGGCTCAGTATCTGCTGCCACATGTGAGGCAGGGAACTTGAGGGCATCTTAATGAGCAACGTGTAAACCAGCGCAGGGATTCTACACCATTCCTGACTAGCGGTGCGGAACGGTTGCAGCCCGCCCGATATTCCCACTCACAGGACACGTGGGGGTGTGGAATTTTACACCAGCTCTGTTTCACTCCTACACTTCACACATAGGTGCTGGCACAGATCTGCTCTTCTAGTGAGATAAAAACATCTGAAAATATTCTCCTCACTGAAGCAGTGATGGATTTGGGTAAACTGCAGAACTTTAATTGCATTTATAGCATTTGGAAGATGCTAGCATGTCTGATATGTTAATCCATATGTGCTAGGAATCAAACCCGCCAAGCTTGGCATTGGTATCACCTTTGCTTTAATTGGTTTCCCAGGTGAGCAACAGGACCACAAAAAAACACCTTGTGTTCTTGTCTAGTTACAGAAGATGAATAGCATAAGTCAATAATTCCAAGTTCCAGGGTTAGTGCTTAGCATTCTCACGTTTTCAGGCACTCACTTTCTTCTCCACCACCTGCTCTTTGGGCCTTTATTCTGGTACAGACTACATTACCCATACTTAGGAAGCAGAGAGGATGACCCGGGGACGCCAACCCGTTTGACCGACCCGTTTGGTCGACCCATTATTTTACATTTCAGGGTCTGAGGAAAATCCGTCTTACTGCCGGGTATTTTCACGGGCTGCAGTTGTTCTAATCTCTCAGGTGAGTGAGCACTTTCAGGCTTTGGGGTCTGCCTGCTTGGGGAGATTTAGGAGATCCAACTCCACGTTGCGCAACACCAATGAAAGCCTCTCGTCAGAAGGGGCCGCTACGTCCACGGTGAAGTTCTGACCTTCGGCCGAAGCCGGCCGACACAATGCATGGGCGTGTACAGGGGGAATAAAACCTTGATAATGCCACGGCCGTCACCGTGGGAGACAGCAGAGGTTACGCCGGCCGTGAAGCTTGGAGAGACGGAGGACAGAAAGAGATCAAAAGCTCTCAGACTGATTTATGGTTAAAGCTTGAGTAGACCTCTCTCTCTCTCATTTCTTTCCCTCTCTCTCTCCTTCTTTTTCTCCTTCTCTCTCCCCTCACTCATGTTCTCTCTCCCTTTCTCTACCAATCTCTCTCTTTCTCTCTTTCTTCCTCACTATCTCTCGCGGTCTCTCCTCCCTTCTTATGTAACAGACTGTTCCGTCTGCTAGAAGACACGGCTGAGGTTAAATCCAGTGATTAATACAGAGCATGACCTGAAACTCCTGCTTCTTTCTTTAGCGGAAACAACTTTCGGATAAATCTGAACGAAAACCCGATGGTGAATCAGATATGCATAACAAACCGTTCTGATGCCAACCTGCTGCTCGCGGTATAGTAATCACGTTACACTACGAGGCCACAGGCGCAATCGTGCTTTCTGCGTTGGACGCGTCTTTACAAATCCGAGGTCGCGCTAACCGCTAAGCGAGCTTCTAAACCAATCCCCAGTCCGGTGCGGTTCGGATATGCCTTCCTCGTTCGGAGGGGCTGATAGGCACTGGCTCAAACGCTCCCTCGCACGCTCGAAAGGCGATTTAATGCCGCCTCCTCGCCTCCCAGGAGGGGAAGCCGAGTTCATCAGACGCTGCTTAATTGGATCTCCCTTAGGAGGCGCGCTTTGCAACAGACAACCGTCTAGTGTTCTCTCTGAGCGCAGATCCTTAAGCTCCGTCTCTCTGGCATTTTCTTTTAGACTAAGTAGTTCTTTTGAGTGCGCAGAAAGTTAAGTCCCATTTAATGACACTTCCTGTAGAAACAGGAAGGGGGGTTCAGGGATGGGTAGATCATGCAGTAGAAGCTAAAGCCAGGAGTTACTGCAGATAGAATATTGCAGACCACCAGTGGATGAAGGATTTTTCTGCCAGGCTAAAACATGTAAATAAATCTGTGTTAAATAAATCATATGTTGAACATCATTATAGCAAATGCACACATTGCTCAAAGCAGCTCCTCTCACATGGCCTTTTGGAAATTATATTCAGGAAGAGGTGTGTAAGGGTCTTCCTCTATGGACCAGCAGTTATAACTGATCCAGAACGCAGCAGCACGATTAGTCTATAACCTCCCAAAGTTCACACATCACTGCATTGCTGTGTTACCTTCACTGGCCTCCTGTAGCTGCCTGCATCAAATTTAAAACCCTGATGCTTGCTTACAAAGCCAAAAATGGACCAGCTTCTAGGCTGTTCTCTGTCCTCACTCCAAGATGGTGGAACGAACTTCCACTGACTGTCTGGACAGCAGAATCCCTTGTAGTCTTCAAACACAGGCTAAAGACTCATCTATTTGTAGAGAATCTCAATAACCATTAAGGCTACTCTTTCATTCTTGTCTAATTCAAATTTGAGTTATTCTTTGTTCTTTATTCTTTGTTATTCTTTGTTTCTGTATTTATCGTCGTTTAATAGAACTTGTACTCAGACCAGCGTGATTCTTATATTTTAGCAGTGATCTAGTTCAAACGTCTACTGGACCTTTCAGCATCCACATTTACGACTCGTCACCTCCGCCACCTCTGTCACAACCCCCGGGGGCCCCGCCGGCCGCCCCGCCCCCCCCCCCCCCCCCCGCGGGCCGCCCGCGGGGGGGGGGGGGGGGGGGGGGCGGGCAGGGGGGGC
>JAOYMR010000016.1:4515303-4527090 GCA_025802075.1 Tenebrosternarchus preto | reverse complement strand
TAGAAAAATGTTAATGGATATTATTGTTTAATTGCAGCCCTTAGACAAATTATTTTGACCAGCGGCACTCTATTGAAAGAAGATCTGCACAAGGTATGTTGGCTTTTATGAAATTGCCAACTTGCAAATTTATTGTTTTCCATTTAGCGTAACAGTTGCTTGCACAGCTAAAAAATAATTGTATTTATTTATTTAAAAATTGTTTTTTTATTTGGGGGTAGTTTACAGCACAATATGGATATTGTTTTGTCCGTCAGTATGAAGTTATGAAAAACTTATTTGACAAAAGATAAACATAATAATTACAAAAATGGCTGTGGTGTTGCTCCTAAGTGAACAAACATTTAATACCTTGTGCCAAGCTTCCCTGCTCACAGAAAACTGGGGCGTGAAGGAGAAAATCACTGAATTAAACAAGATGAGCTTGGTTAGGTTGTACACATTTTAGAGAGTTAAAATATAAGAGAAAACACTGCCATCTACTGTAAAAAAAAAAATTAACACCTTTACCTGAAGTTGAGTATGTTGCCTTTTGCAGTTTGAGGAATTGTATTGAAATCATTGAAAGCCAGTTAGTGGCTTAGCAGAGAAGCAACAGATGGTGTCTAGCAATCAAAGACATGACTGCTAGAACATCCAGATGCTCAGTGAAGAGCTTCGTCCAGTTCATGGTAACTCCAAAGATCACCGTAGTAGGTCAGACTACAGGATTTTAGACATGATCACAAAATAATGAAAATTCGTTACATGGGGAGCTGTCATTTGTCGTGGTAAATTTAAACAACAAAAAAAGGAAATGTCTAGAATTTTCAGCTCTTCCAGTTCAAGCCAGGTACCTGCTGAGATTGTGTACCCTAGCTGGGACACACTCCCGCCAGTAGATTGATCCGTCTGTACTGGAAATGTCTAAATATGTAGGATAGCAATTCAAACTTTCCAAATATGTCTGAATATTCAGGAAAAAGGTCAACATTGTAAAGTACTTCAGTAGATTCCTTTTATCTGTAGGGGGGGTGTTATTATTTGTTAATGATAGAAGGAACTGTATTTAAAATCATCCTAAACTTGTATCGAATTCTAACAGTAAACTGTACTACTGTGTTAAAGAGGTACAAGAATGAGCTTTCAGCCTCATTATGAATGTATTCATAGTATGAATATGGGATGATGTATTAACACAGCAAACTGAAGGTCTGGTATTGCAAATCCTCAATAAATTGTCCTTTAAAATGTTGTAGCATAAAGAGATGAGAAATCATGTTGCATTAAAACCCTTGAACATTTAAGACATTTAAATGGAATATCACACTGTTTAAAATAATTACATATCAGATAACACTCACTCCACCACTCACTCACTTTACCAAAATGCTCTATCACCAGGATACTGAACAGATGTTCTGATCCATATGTAATGGCAAATCATCTTCATAAACTGACAATTTAAACGAGACATCAGAAAGGGAAGCACTATGCCATAAGGTGCTGCTGGCAGCTTTAGTCAGTCAGAAGATTTCACGCTGGTGCTCTGGCTAATGTGTTTTGCATCTGTGTGTTGTAGTGAAAAGGTTCTATAAGAACTACAGTGCCAGATCTTCTCTCACACTCTACATCCTCACACTTTCTCCTCTCTACTTCACTCCTGTAATCTCTTGCACTCCCTCCACTCTTATGCTGTTTGCTTCATTCTCACACACCCTTCACTTCTCTTGATCTTTTCCTTCACACATTCCTTCACTCTTGCACTCACCCCCTCCCCTCTCTCTCTCTCTCTCTCTCTCTCGCTCTCTCGCTCTCTCTCTCTCTCTCTCTCTTTCTCCGGTGTCCCCTGCTCAGAGGCTGCAGGACCTGGTGGTACCCCTGTGTGTGCGGCTCCAGCAACAGGCCCAGTGCAGCGTGGAGACGGGCAGCGTCAGCGGCCAGTACGGCAGTGCGCTGCCCCGGCGGGAGCTCTACCGCCTCCTGCTGGCACTGGTGCTTGTGCCCTCACCCCGCTGGCCTCCTCCACTCTCCTGCGCAGTGTCTGTATTCAGTCAGGGCCGACGAGACCGCAGCATCGTGGTGAGTGAGCAGACACGATGCCAACCATGATGCCTTGCTTCATCACCCACTCTCTGCCTCTCTGCACAGGGTGCCCCGTGGAAAGAGCTCTCCATGAGCTAGAAGGAATGAATGGAATTTAAAATGTGTATATAGAAAGGTTTCCAGAGAAACACACACATTAAACAAAAACCTTCGTTATAAATAAATCACTCTTTATTTACAGGCATGCATGGTTAGATGAAAGCCTGAAATATAGTTCCTGATATGCGATCTCCATGCACCAGTATATTTTACTATACATGGCAAGTAGCCTAAATATTACCAATGTAACTGGTTAGTCAGGTTCATCCAAATCTTTCTCTCAAATGTTGCCATGAAAATGTTTTAGTATCATCGGGTGCATGATGGCTTTTGAGATTCAGTCGTTAGGTTTGCACAGGGGAAAAAGACGTTAGGTTTGCACAGGGGAAAAAGACGTTAGGTTTGCACAGGGGAAAAAGCATTTGTGTTTAAATTATATTTTAAACGGCTTAGTTTTTTTATATAATTGATTTTAATGAATGATGTGTTAGTAATTATTTATTTTTATAATTATAAAGTAATTATTTTAACGCACCACACCCCAGTCTGCTCTGTTAACCTCTCCTTTGTATTGTTTTACTCGGAAATGCCCGTGCAGGTTAATTTGAGGTAGATGACGCGCCAACAGCAGACATACAAGTAAGACGTGTTGTAGGTCATCACCTTTGATATGCTCAAACAACAGTCTTTTGACTGAGATGAGATTTTAAGCCTTTCATTCACCTTTCACGTACTAGGTTGTTGTTGGGTGTCTTATATTTTAGGCATTTAAGCAGACGCCTTTATCCAGAGCGACTTTACAAAAGTCTTTTTTTGCACTTTTATATCTTAAGCCATAATACAGATGTAATACAGTTGTAGACTACGTTAATAGAGCTGGACTCTAATAACATGGTTCCGCCTTGAGTGTTGAACGCTGACAGAGTAGAAGAAGGCCTGGGTTAGAGCACTGTTTTGAATCATATACGCTGTGTAATTGTTATAGAAAATAACAATTAAAAATCTACACAATACAAAACATTTAGTATGAAAGAAATTGAAAGGCACAGTGGGAATTAACGGATAAATAGTACATTAAGTAATGTTTAGTTTATTCATCATGGTAAGATTGATGTGCCAAGAGATTGCCAGTTGGCACATTCGTAATGCTTCCCGTTGCAACTACCGAGACTTCTCTTATAATTCTTAATGAGACTGGAAAGTTTGTTGGGCTTGGCTAGCAGAGACTTTATTCTGGCAATTCCCCCAAATAAATTGTCGCTATGTAGGTTGTGTCTGGTTGTAGAGATTCCGATCTCCAGACTGAACCAGTGAAACCAGTGAAACAGGAAGTCATGGCTGACCATTTAAGGCTTCCTAATCACTCAGGTGAACTTTAAAACATAATATAAATAGAAACACTTGGGTTACATTTAACTGTTAAAAATTTCTAGGTGTGCCAGCATTTCTGGTATGCACAGATTTGAGAATAGTATTTATTTACCTTTTAGTTATCGTACTTCAGTGTTATGTTTTTGTGAATATTTTAATGCAAGATCAAAAGAAAATGCAGGAAATGCTCATTTTTAAAAGCCTGGTTTGCACATGTTTACTTGGGTGTCAGTGTTTGGAGGGCATAGTATCTATTTTATAGATTGATTACAGTAATCATGCTTATTAAATTAAGTCTGAACACATGCTAATTTGTGAATTTGTTTAAGCAGCTATGTTGACAAAAATTAAGAGGTAATTAAATCAGTTTACTAATTAAAAAAGCATGTAAACGTATCCACTACTTATGTGAGCAAAAAACAACTACTTTTGTATTGATTTAGTCTATCAAGGTTTTTAGCTAACCAGCTAATTTAATGACTGCTCCTTCTGAAGGATACTTTGATGAATTTATCCAAAGAAACCACACAAGAATGTGTCCTAGTAGGACTTACAACTCAAGTGAAATGTGAAGGTTTGCACTTGTGACTTGTGCAACCACGGCTGACCAGTGAACCATATTTGAAACAATAGCAAAAGTACAGGCCCAAGCTGTCCATATTTGTCCTTGGGACCCTACTTATAAGTCTTCATTATTACCCAGTGAAATTTTACAGAGACTGGGGAAACGGATCTAGTTTTACAAAGCTTGTTTAGAGAAATTATAGTATAAGCCAAAATAAACTTCTAAACCTCTTGCGTATCAATACATTTTGCAGTGTTGTTTCATAGACTCAACTTAACTAAAACTGAATTTTGGTTTACTCCTTTTTATGTTCCCTTTCTTTATACTTTACAAAAATAAAGAATCCACGAGTGATTCTTTACAGTCCCTCTTTAGTGATGCCTTCAAAACTGTTTATTGCCAACTCCAGAATATGTCGACAGTCACTTACCTACTCTGCACTGATGTTGAGAAACTTTTGGGTGATTTTGTCATTGAGATTACTGGATCAATGCACTGCTATATATGGCCTGCTCAATAGGTTCCTCTCTTAGATTTGAACTTGGAGCTCTCACCTTGATTTCTAAATGTCTTTTTTTTACCTCTCCCAGCTTTAGCTATATCATGCAGATCATAAAACAGCAATTTGTTGAGGAACCCAGAATAGGAGATGGAGTCCTACTACAGAATCTGGAATTCTTTCTGAAATGTATTATTTTGTAAATGATTGTTAAAATTATTAAATTCTAAGATGTAGTAACTGCTTAATGCAGAAGTGGTTAGAGAGGAAAATGGGGAAGCAGGCTGGTTGTTTTTTGTGTGTGTGTAAGAGTCGCCTCCAGTTTAACCAAACCTCACAACATACTTTCTGAGAAAACTGTGAAGAATAGCCCTGCTCTATGGTTTTGAGTATTATGTTATTTGAGTGTTGTAATTGCTCGTGTTTTGACTAGTTTCTTATGATTCTGATCCTGTGCTGGGAGCTACAGCTTGTGTTGTTATTATGGTGTTATGGTCAGTTTTGTGCTCCTGTTTACTTTATGGAATCTGTACTTCATGCATTTCATCTCCTGTTAACATTGTTCTCTCTTACTTGCTTCAGGTTTCTTCTTTCTGTGCTGAGGCCTTGACTATATGCAATGCTCTACTTCACCCACGTACCCCCTCGATCTCCCTCCCTCTTCCTCCCCTTACTCTCAAGCCAACCCCCTCTGCACCCGTTCTTGCCTCCACCCAGAACCCCTCTCTCTCCCTCCCTACCCTTCTGGGGGGGCCTGCACCAGGACCTTCTTTTCCTGCCAGACATCCTCTGGGCTTGGGCCCTGCTGCTCTCTTAGGCTCCCTGGAAAATCACCTCCCCATGACTGCTCCTGTTCTTCCCACTCCGGCTGGTGCCAGTGGGACCCAAGGCGACCTGCTCCTATCCCCAGCCCAGCCTGCTGAGCTTGCAGGCCTAGGGGCTCCCGAAGGCCAGCGGCAGGTGTTTGTTCGCTACGACAAAGAGGAGCCTGAGGATGTGGAGATCTCTCTTGAGAGTGATTCGGACGATAGCGTGGTCATCATGCCTCAAGGCATGATGCTAGAGATGCAGGAGGGAACGGCCAATCCACAGACTCTTCCTCCGCCACCAGGGGGTGCCATGCCTGCGCCTGCTGCAGGAGTGGTGGGTGAATCTGGAACGGTTGAAACTTCGCTCCCCAATGATCTGCCTCCATCCATTGCCCATCAGATACTGCCAACTGATGCCAACAATATCAATTCCTTCCCTGGGCCTAGCCAGGGAGACCAGCTCGTCTCTCTGGTGCCTTCTCTGAACTCCAACGCTGTACCACTTACGGCACCCCCTGGTGGCCTGGGGAACTCCTTGCCTGCAGGCCCTCAGCTTCAGCAGATGCTGATGCAGCCTTCACCAGGAGGACAGGCAGCCCAGCTGGGTCTGAGCTTACATATGCAGATCCAGAGCCAGCTGGCTCAAACCAGTCGCCAGCTCCAGCAGCAGCCTGCTACTACTGAGGATGACCAGAATGTCATCAACATCAACAGCTCAGATGATGATGAAGAGGAGGATGAGGAGATGGAGGAGGATGAGGAGCTGGGAGAAGAGGAGGAAGAGGAGGAAGGGCTGGAGGAGGATGAGGAGGAAGAAGAAAGCGATTATGTTGAAGGGGATCTCTACCCAGAGGAGTTTGATGAGTTTGATGAGGAGGAAGGGGAAGAGATAGAAGATGATGATGATGAGGAAGAGGAGGAGGAGGAGGAGGAGGAAGAAGAGGTCCAACCCTTGGATGGGGACAACCGCCGAGCCATGATGGCAGGAGAACAAGGCGCGGTGATGATTGAAGAGCAAGAAGAGAGAGGTGTGGGTGCATTCCATGTAGAAAGGGAGAGACAGGAGGAGGGAGGAATTGAGGAAATGGATAGCATAAGAAGTGTCTATGGGGAGGAGGGAGTGAAGGACAAAGGGTCCGTGGAAGAGATCGAGAACATCGGTGCTGTGGAGAGGAACGAGAGCCTGGCCCATGAACAGCAAATAGAGACGCATGTGATTGGTGGAGAGGCTGAGCAGGCAGAAGAGGGTGCCACCGCAGAAGTGGTGGAGCAAGAGGAGAGATCATGGGAGCAGGAAGAGAACGCACCAGAGCCACTGACCGTCCCAGAGGATACTGGGGTACCTCGGGAGGGTCAGGAGATAGCAGTAGAAGGTGGAGTCAACGAAGAAAGTGCGGAGGCGGAACAAGAGACGGCGCCTGATCAAAGTGCGGCATCTACATCAGAAGAAGCTGCACCACAACAGGGAGAGGAGGAGCCTGGGGAGAAGACTAAGGTCGAAGAGCAGCAGGGAGAGGAGGAGGAAGCACGAGGAACAAAGAGGAAAATGGAGGATGTGGAGGAAGGAGAGGCCTCTGAACAAGGTGGCGAGAATAAGGTAAATCTGCTCACCCTTCCTTATCCTTGTGGCAACCGAGCGGCATGCTCATATGAGGCGTCACTAAATGGAAAACATAACTGTAATTGCTTTAATAGCGCAAGTAAAGAATTCTTTCAAGCTTTCGTGTCATCAGTGGTTTTGGCTGAATGTAGCAAGAGGATTGTGTGTTTATCCAATGCTTTTAGCGTTGTTTATGCTCCATGCACACTGTGTAAACACTAGCTACAGCAACTTGCAGTTCTAGAATATACAGTCTTGGTTTGATGATTGATTTGGTTTAGTAAAGTACTCTCTCCCACATCCGCTCCCTGTCTCCCAGAGAGATGATGTGATGGCGTCCATGCTGGCTGACTTTGTGGACTGCCCTCCAGACGACGAGGACCATGGCGCTTCACAGTCGCGTTCCTAGACTACCAACACCTTCAAAACCCTTCATTCATTTGATTTCTACATAGACTTTCTTTCACAGAGAGCGTCAGATTCCTAAAGGGACTTGCATCAATATTTACATGCAGATATTCGTCACTAAAGCCTGTACTTGAACATCTTTCATTATCTGTGATTTATTTTAAGTTTTCTTCAATGGTTTGTATTGGAATTATACGGTCATGGTTTTGCTCGTCAGGTCATTAAAGATATACACTCTTATGGTGTCAAATGCTTTAACATAAATGTTGGACCATGTGGTAATCAGCTCCCACTCGTACAGCTGTTTCTGCCCTGTTCATATGGCCTCATTATGTGAAATATATTCGGACAGCAACTGTTATGTTATGCTTGCCCATCTTCCTGGGCAGTTTGCCCTACAAGATAAAATATATATTGACTTCACTGGAACTGTCCTGAACATTGTCTTGCATGTGTTCAGCTTCCCTGTTTTAGATATTTATGGATTTCTTTCCTGATCAGTATCCCATACACTAAAGAACTTGGTAACCTACACATGGAGGAAGATATAATTCTTGTGTTTCTGGTGTTTTTCAGATTTCAGTGTTTTGTTTTTGCTACACATTTTCTAAATCGGGTGCATAAGGCGATTAAAAACAGAAAACCGTACATATTGTAGGTTTGTTATTTATAATAGGAGTTATGCGGTATTGGGGAACATGGTGTTAGCATGTGGTTAAAAGTCGGGTAAGTTGTAAGATGGGGTTTAATGGAATACAAATGTCATGAAGGGGAGTATGTGGTATATGTCAAAGCAACATTCACAAGAATACCATGGTCCAAGGTTTCATATCAGAACATCACATCACACTGCCTCCACCAGCCTTCTTCCCTTATACTGGTACCATCTCTGTTAAATCACACACATGTAACAAAAAGTGATTCCTCAGACCAGGCCACCTTCTTCCAGGTTCCGCCTGTGATGTTCTCACTGAACGTCCTTTTGCCGGTGGACAGGGCGTCAGCAAGTGGCTGTGCAGGTTCATACGCAGCTACTGCGGATTAAGCTCACTCATAATTAAACTGTCTCGACTCGCGCAGACAGCTGAAGAGCACCTGCCGTTGCTAGCTCTGAAAAGTCCATCCGGTTCGCTGTCACTGGGTTATCGTGATATCTCGCTGTTCATATAAAAAAAATAGCATACATCGTACTGAGCCTGGCTTCAGTCAGTCTGCGCAGTGCCGCATTAAGTAAAACAAGTTCATCAACTTCATAGACTATTTACTTGCAGCCAGATATATCACACCATTTTACATGTGCCAGATAACGAAATAATTCATTTCACTTGTTAGTTGTTTTAATGTTGCGGATGATTGGTGGTTGCGATACAAATGGTTAGATATGAAGACTTTTTGTTAGATATCTAGCAAACCGCCCGTAGCGAAGATGACAGTACATCGGTATGCTGTCTGAGATTGTGCAATGTCTGACCGCATCACAGCACACATTGTGAGGAGTTAACGTCATATGACAGATGTAGAATTCGGCGTGATGAAGACACAGAAAAATCGCGTGGTTCTTCTGGTAAAGTGTTCTGCTCCAAACAAAGAAAACGGCATAAAGGTATACACTAACATTATACATTTTATACTTTGATTTCACCATACTATGCATGTACTAGTTTTCCTCGTTTCCTTGGTTGATTTTCAGTGTCCATTCATTCTTAATGGCTGTGGTAAGAGTTTTTTTCTGAGAAAGTATTGTCAGAAAACAATACTAAACTGCAGAATGTAGATACAGTGGGGTACAGGTCTACTGCCCCATGCTTTCAGAGTTGGTATTGAACAAGTGTTTGGTCGTTTGCAAAGAGCGTTCTGCCGCTGTCGAAAATTGCCAAAGAGGCACACAGTGGTAGCCTTCAAACTGAAGAAATCTGCAAGCACACCTGCCATGCCACGCCCAGTCGTGTATCAAATCTGTACGCGATCTTCTTCAAGAGATGTTAGTAGTTTGAGGTAGCACATACATGCCTGACTGTTTAATAAATATCGCGTCTGAATTTTGTTGGATTTTTCCCGAAAGTTCACCAAATCGCTAATTATGTCCATATATGAGGAGTGGAGTAAGGGTGGGACTATCGTATTACGACTATTGTGAGATTTTATAATGAAAGTCTCGGCCTATTGTTATATAAATGGAGTTTCGTATCACATTAGGTCTCTTTTGGGACTAGAGAGACTGTTTTGTTTCACCGTGACGTGAAAAGGGGTTTGAACTTCATTGTATCCATTATAAAAGCTTTGCTTCATCTTGACGGGCAAAGGGTTCCCGTCATGTTATCACAATGACTCAGTTGTGGTTGTGTAAAGGCCTTGTTTGCTCTCTCGACGGATGCACTCTTAACGGATGAAATTATTTAATTATACAGTGGATTATTTTTAAATCTATTTTCAGTCCTATAACGGCTGCTAGTTAACATTATTCGTAACAGCCCTTAATTGTATTCAGACCTTTAACGTGGCGATCAATACGTTTAAGTGTATTATTTAAATTATACCTTTATTTGTCTTTCTTTTTGCTATAATTACATAAATAGAATAGTTCTAGTTAAACAGCTGACCTCATCTTACACCAGCAGGTGCTACCTGTTTCTAGGAGGACATGATGAGTTTAGTTGACTGTTAAACACAACAACTCTTCAAGTACATTGTCGGAGAATATTACAACAAAAACACAACACATGCAACGTATTTGTTGGGTGTTAGCTTCTTATAAAGCAATTAATATTGTATTATTCAGAATATACTGTGTGAACGTGTTGGTTTTTACATTTTTTTGGTCTGGTGAAACTTGTGGTTTCATGACACTCTAATCAGCGGTTCTTCGTATGTGAAAACATTTCAGGAAACTGAAGAGTTCAACTAACCAAATGCTAGTACAACACCCCACATAGCAATGTTGCACCATGATCAGAAATGCCAGAAATAAATCAGGGAAATTCCAAAAGCCAGCTAGCCCTTCTTATAAAATGCTCGCCACGATATTTAAAAACCCACAAAATCTGAGAGGCACTGCATAGTTTTTGTATTTCACAAGATAAGCTGATTTACACTGCAAGTTCATCTGATATGTAGTCCAGTGCATGTGTCTTCATCACTTCCCTTCGGTGTTCTGCTGAGAGAAGACGTGCAGCATTTTTCTCACAGAAATTGCACCTAACTCCACTTGGCAAGATTGCAAAATGAAGTTGCCTCAAAATTCTGAAATGCAGTAAAGATGAAATGATGGTTGTGTAATATAAATGTATAGGATCTCATCTTTTCCAGTGGTTGTGTTAAGGAAGCTGCTTTGCATAGATCTGAGAAACGTCTAACTGTTAATGCTGTCCACTAGTTCCTGTTTGATTCATTTAACTAGAGAGTAAAAAGGGCAGTGTAATATGTATATTAGGAAAGAAAGAGAGAGAGAGAGGGGGGAGAGAGGGAGGGCGGGATGGAGGAGGGGCTTAGGTAGAGAGGGAAAAGGAGGTGGTGTTAAAAGAGCAACCCAGGACAAGAAAGTCTGTGAGGAGAGTGCTAGTGAGAGAAACAGAATTTGGGCGTGTAGGACACGGCTGTAGGATAACAGCAATGATCAGAGGAGCAAGCTGAGAAGAACTTCAACAGTACAGAAACCAGACAGAGGAAGTTGTGGACTAAAAATACAGTCAAAGGGAAATAAAGACATTTTCACAGACTGCTTTACTTTGCATATAGGTAAATACTGGTAAACTTTTTCCTTGTAGTTTTCTGCTTTCTGTTATTGAAGTAACTGTTTCTGGATTATAGGTGGTACAAAGAAAACAAAAACAAACAAAACACCTAGGTAGTTTCTTCAGGTGATCTTATTTCTGAGTTTGTTAGTTTTACAAAGATCACTGTGGTTTAATTATAGAACAGCATTATCTAATTTGACTAAAACCACAGTAAGGCAGAAATCTAGATTTGAATATAACCTACTAAAAAGAGAATTGTATTAGTTTTCCCAAAACAGTGTGCTCTGGACAAAACATTAACAGGTCAGATACTAAAACATTTTAAATTTGTATATATGTGCATTTACAGTACTGTGCAAAAGTCTTAGGCAACAAAAAAGTTTATTGTTTTATTGATTTAACAATGGTATAATGGCCATATATATTTACTTCTTAGTCTCCTTATTAGAATACAACCAGAATATATAGGACATTTCTATGCAGTGTTGAAAAACAGAAGAGAAACCAGGAAAAAAACCTTTTTTGGCTACTGTGGCAGATGTGACCTCCTCTTACACTTGAACAATAGTAGGAACCAGGCTCTCTTCAAGTTTCTTAAAGGTATGTGGATATGCATGTGCTGTATTGTTTTGACCTTATGTTGAAATGTAGCTACTCCACCCAAAAGGAATGTCCTT
>JAOYMR010000016.1:4496340-4515203 GCA_025802075.1 Tenebrosternarchus preto | reverse complement strand
AGATGTTGGAGAGTGAGGGGCAGGAGAGACTTGGATCTTAAGGATGAGTGAAATATATGTCATTATACCATTACTAAAACAACAAATCTAATGGTTGCCTAAGACTTTTGCACAGTACTGTATATCAAATACAGTATAGTAATGAGAAGGCATGATTTGCTTTTAATGGTGAGCTGATTTATTTCCGACTGTTAAGGAGACTGAAAAGAACAACGTCTAGTTCTGATCCTCTAAATAGCAACTTTCACATCATCTACAATCCCATGAATACATACTGAATTGTTTACTTATGATAGCATTGTAACTTAATCCATTCATTTATTTAATTGCTTTGATATTCATGAGGGAGTAGGAATTTGCTAGTGTAGTTTCACCATGGCAGCAAAGCGATTCAACCAGAAGGTCTTCCTCAAGCACCTAGGGTTTGTGTTGTAAACACTCTGCTGCAGTAAAGCAGAGTGCAGTGAACCTTTCACTCCTGTGTGCGTATTTGATGGTTTTGACTTGCTGTTTCACTGCTGAGTTATAAACACATGCCCTGTTTCGAGTCATGGCTCTGGCTCTCTTTTTTTGCACCGTCACTCTTGCATGTCCTTAGGCATCCAGGCTCCAGCTATTTACTCAACAACACAACGAGGACAGCCAGCAAGTGCAGACATGCATATCTTGTCTGATAAGACGGCCTTTCACGGGCAAACCAAAAAATTGCAGGACGACGTTAGTTTTGTAGTGATTTATTAGAATGTTGCATTGAAGGACATTTCATATTCCATACATCTGTTCTTAGGAGTCGATATGAATTGTGCAATGGTGTGTATGTTTGTGTATAGATGGAGTACAAGGTGACAGTGGCAACAGGCACCTGCGAGTACTCGGGTACTAATAACTACGTGTATTTGACTCTGGTGGGGGAGAGAGGAGAGAGTGAGAGAACCCTATTGGACAATCCTGGTCTGGACCTGTGCAGAGGCGCGGTGAGTGAACCAGGGGTGTGGTGAGTGAACCAGGAGTGTGGTGAGTGAACCAGGGGTGTGGTGAGTGAACCAGGAGTGTGGTGAGTGAACCAGGGGTGTGGTGAGTGAACCAGGGGTGTGGTGAGTGAACCAGGAGTGTGGTGAGTGAACCAGGGTGTGGTGAGTGAACCAGGAGTGTGGTGAGTGAACCAGGGTGTGGTGAGTGAATCAGGGGCCAGCCACACTGCCTGGACTGCACCGCCCACCCCACGTCACATGGTGTACCTGCGTCATGCTCTTGACTCTTGTCAATGTGTGTTTTAGGTGCGTTTTGAAACCACATAAAACTGCCAGGGCTCTTCTCCTCCCTCCTGAGTATTGCACTTCCTGTATGTCTCAGTTCTCCCCCTCCCTCCCCAGGTGGATGAGTACATTGTCCAAAGCTCGGCTCCTCTGGGGCGCATCCTGCTGGTCCGGCTGGAGAAGCAGAAGTACTGGGTGGAGGACAACTGGTTCTGCTGCTATGTGAAGGTGACTTCACCAGGAGGCACCAGCACCTTCCCCTGCTACAGCTGGCTGGTGGGGGATGTGAAGGTGGAGGTGCGGGAGGGCACAGGTCAGTCCCAGCACTCCCCTCATAGGAGCGAGGGGTTTAGGACAGAAGCGCAGCCCCCCCCCCTCCCTCCTTTCTCACATTTCTCACATTTCTCACATTTTCTCATGCAGCTAAGAAGCTGGATGATGAGACGCTGCCCCAGGAACTTGTGCACAGGAAGGCAGAGCTGCAGGAGAGACAGAAAATCTACAGGTGCATATATTCACGTACCGTGTTTCCTGACACACTTTCTTTAGGCCTGGGCATACCTCCCTGTCTCTTTTTCATTTGCCTTCTCATCTGACTTATTCTCAACGTCTTAGAAAAGTTTCCTGTATAATATTACTTTCTTATCGGTTCTATCTCAAGGAAACCTTGGTTTTCCTGTAATTCTGCTACTCAAAGGGATTTGGTTTTATTATTCCTTTTCTCTGGCAGCTCTGCTGACTGACTTGAATTCAGCTTATCATTAAGCGGCTGTTTCAGGGACTTGAATTCAGCTTATCATTAACAGGCTGTTACAGGGAATTGCTACTGTCACGCAATGAGCACTACAAACTGCTGTAGGAAATAGGTTTGAAATTGGAAAAAAATAAATATGTACAGAGTGAGGAAAGTTTAACACGGCTACATCCATTTGATGCCTGGATTCTCTCAAGTGGATTTTAGGCTTGAGAAAGTTTCCTTAATTTGAATATAATACTGCTCGACTTTTGCAAATACCTTGACCCATGAGTCATTAGATGACTTTTCTGTGTTATGACCCTTGTATCCCATGTGTTATTAATTCAAATGACCTGTATGCCTCATGTCAGATGGCAGCAGTGGGCTCCAGGCCTTCCGAAATGCATCGATGCCAAATCTGAAGCGGACCTCCCCCCAGATGCCCGCTTTGCCAACGAGAAGCGCAGTGACTTTGAGAGATCGCTTCAGTACGCGTGAGTGCTTATCTGCTATCCAAGCAAGCACAGACTTATGCAAGCCAGACATGAAAGGAACAGTCCAGATTTTCATGTGTGTGTTTGTAACATCAATCACCTGGAGATTTCTGCAATCACCTGGATATTCCACATTCCAGTCTTCCTGCTGTATCCATGACGACCCCTATGCCTTTTTAGGCTCTTGGAGCTCTCGCTGAAGAAGCTGGCCCTCAAGTTTGGGAAGTCCTGGGATGACCTGGAAGATTTTAAGCGGATATTTTGGAAACTGAAGAGTCCAATTGCTGGTGTAGTAGAGATGGCCTACCAAGAGGCCACAAGCCATTTAACAAGAATTTGACTTTTAGCAAATTTGTTTCAAAACATCTTGTATTGAATTCCAATAATTCAACTTGTTCCAGCATTTTTCTTAGCTTTTGCATGGCATTATGCCCTTTAACCTGTAACATTTCAAACAGACTTACAAACTGAGAACAGACTGTAAAAATGATAATGTGTTGAGTGCAGTTCTTCACAATACTAATGCAGGCATTTTAAATGTTATATAGAGTATACTATGGAACATTGGAAAGAAGACTGGTTTTTTGGCTATCTGTTCCTGAATGGTTCAAATCCACGAATGATTCAGAGATGCAGGAACCTGCCTTCAAACTTCAACGTGTCTGGAGACATGGTGCAGCCGTTCTTAGGCCCCAGAACTACACTGGAAAAAGAGATCAAGGTTGGGTCTAATTCACTGTCTCTACAGTAGGTTCATTTTCACCAGGCACTATAGTCAGTCATAGTCGCAGTCCATTTATGCATAAACATGTCGTGTACCACCGCTGACACTCTACAGGCCATGAGATATTTTCTTATTCGCTCTCCCTCTGTCTGAAGGCTGGCAAAGTGTTCCTGGTTGACTATGCTGTGATGGATGGCATTCCTGCAAATTCAATCAGAAATCAGTTGCAGCACATAGCAGCTCCTCTCTGTTTGTTGTATGAGCATCCTGACAAAGGCCTCATTCCTATTGCCATACAGGTAATAAATCCTCGGTTGGTCATTTCCGCAGAAACTATAACTGTGGATAACTGAATGGCCAAAATCTTTCTCCTGTCTTTGCTCTCTCAGCTTGAGCAGAATCCGAGCAAGCACACGCCCATCTTCCTCCCTAATGACCCGCCCCTAGCCTGGCTATTGGCTAAAATGTGGGTCCGTCATGCTGAGTTCCAGGTCTTCCAGGTCCTTTCCCACCTGCTGAGCACTCACCTTGTAGTGGAGGTGATCTGTGTGGCCACACTGCGTCAGCTACCTGCCGTCCACCCTGTCTTCAAGGTTGGTGTGAGAGCAGGGAATGGGAGGGTTACAAAACTCAAATAGAGATCATTTTAATGCCTGAAGATGAATATGTCATGGAAGATTACATTTTAGCAGTGGAGAGTAAACAGCCAGACAGTTAATTTCACTCTCCCTCTCTCTCTCTCTCTCTGTCTGCTCCAGCTGCTCAGTCCTCATTTGAAGTATTCGTTGGAGATCAACTGCCGTGCACGCACACAGCTCATTTCTGCAGATGGCATCTTTAAAAGGGCAAGTCTCCCGTCTCCCAGCACAGTGGCAGGACAAAGAAATGCGCATGGTGTCTGGAGAACTTTTAATATGTCCTCGTTATGCAAGGCAGCGTTTGTGGTGCACTAGAGGTGTTAAACCTGCACACGATCATGCTTGTCCATCTGGGGAAAGGTTTCAAAGCATTCAGGCTTTCACCACCAGACTTCACAGCATTTTCTTCCCCCAAACCAAAAGACTACTCAACTTCCAGAGACAGTCAAGCACGCGCACACACACACACACACACACACACACACACACACACACACACACACACACACACACTTGATTTTTCTGCACACTGTTGTACTAGCTGCTTCCACAGTGACTACTGTGTTCATTGTATTCTTTTTGCATCAGCTGAAGAGAGGAGAGCACACTGGATTCAGAATATTGGTTTATTTAGGAGTGTGACATCCAGTGTGTGGTGGAAAAAAACTTCATCATCCAGGCTATGTACCGGTAGTCTGAAATATGCCTCTGGCTACATCTGGGGTTGTTTTAAAATGCAGAAATTCTTGTTCTGAGATGGTTTTACAATGGGCTGCATGTTTACAACATGCTACAAAAATGGGGATTAACAAAGCCTGTTCAAATTAAGATGGAATACCTACGTATTGATTACCTCCTGCCCTCATTCAGGAGGCAGACAAAGGGAAGCCCTTCATTCCAGAGTCACTGCCCAAGGACACTGATACCCCAACCTAAATAAGTTATTTTTTAACATTTTTTTTAAACACATAGATCCAAGCTGGTAGAGAATAAATCTGGGGAAAATTGACTCCCAAGAAAATAATATGAAAATAAAGATATACTATGACATATACATGTATCTGCTAAATACTTATGTCATACTATTGTGCATCTTTTGCACATCCACTTGCTTTACTCAGTATCGTGTACTGGTTAGAGTTGCCTTATATGCTAATGTGATTTTTGGTCTTGTATTCTGTATGTAGAATTGTTTGCATTTGTAATCTTTTGTAGTGCACCATGGTTCTTGAGGAACCTTATCTCTTTTCACTTGGTACATAGCTTTGTACATAGCTGGAATGACAGTAAAAACCCTCTTCACTCCTGAGAGCTACTTTCATGTTGCAGATGTAGTGCCACCTTGTGTAACACTTTAGAATTACAGGTTGACAGGAAATAACTCCTAGTTTGGCTTTGAGTTGTACTGATGCTATAAACCTGTAGCTCCAAAGATTCTGTGCCTTCTTCCTTAGAAGCCGTCCGTGCCTTATTGCTTTGTATGTGGTGTTCACATGAGCAGTATCATTCTCTCCCTGCAGGTGGTGTCCACAGGTGGGGATGGACTGCTGGTGCTGGCTCAGAGAGGGTATAAGACCTTGACCTACCGCTCCCTCCATCCCCACTTTGATTTTGTGGACCGTGGTGTTAGCAAGCTCAAAGACTATTTCTACAGAGACCACGTGCTAATGTTGTGGGAGGCCATGCATAAGTGAGAATTGTGGCACAGTGCCATCCTCTCTTTCATTGTTGAACCCTGAAATTAAGCAGCGAATGTCACTACAGTTCTCCTCACCTACACTGGGCACTCTCTTGCGTTCCCTCCCCCTCCACCTTCTCTCTTCCCCCACAGATTTGTCTCCAGCATGGTGTCTCTGTACTACAGAAATGACAGTGAAGTGGAAGAAGACACAGAACTGCAGGCATGGATCCACGACGTGACTGAAGAAGGCTTTGTAGATGTGCCTCAGTTTGGTCAGTGCCCAAAATAACAGTCTTCCTGGCCATTACTACATTTCTCATCTTACAGAGAAGTTCAGGTGCTCTTCTTCTGTGTCACGTATGACAGGGCTGGCTAATAGCCTACAGACAAGGGAGGAGCTGATAACTCTGTTGAGTGTTGTGATCTTTACCAGCACAGCACAGCATGCAGCAACTAACAATGGGCAGGTAAGTCTTATCTACTTGTATATAAGATATTAGTACTTTCTTAAACCAGGCTCTTAACCAATAACTATTATATGTCTTGATGAAGGGGATAAAGGGTTCAGATCAAGAATTTATTCAGATAGTATAGGTCAATTCCAGATGCATAGATGGATGGCTGCTCACCGTCTGAAACAAAATCAGAGGTATTGATGTATTTTATTGATTTCCCCCCCTGCCAGATGGCCTGGCCAAGTCCTTTGAGAAGTCACCTATCATGATCTTAAACATCTTAAACTTCTTAAATGTAAGAAATCTAGGCATGGACAAGCAGCTGTCATTCTCTTCCAGTGTTACTAACATGACCCAGACTTCTCATAAGATCAGGAGGATTCAGCTGTTTCTGTCGAGAGACACATCTCTATTCCTTGTCCGGTCCCTTGTTATCTCGAGCCTGCACTACTGCAGCTCAATCTCGACAGGCCGACAGCACACATCTCTAGACCCTTGCAGCTGATCCACAAATCCTATTCGGTCTTCCCAAGTACACACTCCACTGTTGCTTCCCTTCACTGGCTTCCTATTTTTGCCTGGATCAGATTTAAAACCATGACACATGCCTACAAAGCCAAGAAATGGACCAGCCCTACCTGAAAGCACTTGCCTTACCCCACACCATATCTCACACCCTTAACTCCTCTAGTACAGCAAGATTTGTAGCACCGCCCTTAAGAAACGGGGAACATATGCCTCAACACTCTATACTAGCAACCAGATGGAGGAATATGAACTCTAATTGCCTCTTGTTGTGTTGAAATGTAGACTAAAGACTAAGAATAATGTGAATAATTCATATCCATTTGAAAGCATGCAAATAATTGCCAATCTTTCGCTACATAAAAAAACCCCCAACCTTGTTTGTACTTCCCTAGTGTGTATGCCCTCTGACAGGGTTCTAGCTTAATGGTATACTTGGACAGGCCTGGTATACTAGCAAACTAAGTTGCATGGGATAAGAGCATCTGCAAACTGCTGTAAATGTGAATTTCGAAGTTTAGGTTCTGTAAAGCATATTTCTAATGCTTTGTACATGTAGTACACATGGAACACATGTGAAAAATAATAAATGTCCAAGACTGTTAGAATCTATTCAGTCATGTTTCCTTCATCTTGTCTGAAAAATGTTTACGATTCTTAGTCCAGTGTTTTCAGTGTGTTCAGAACATCCAGTCGTCTCCTCTTTTGTATCTTTTCACTGTGCGTGTGTGTACCAGTTTGACTGGTGTGCATGGGTACCCAACACACCTTGCACCATGCGCCAGCCTCCACCTACAGACAAGGACGCAGTCACTATGGGGTTGATCATTGACACACTGCCAGATATCAGCCAATCATGCGTGCAGATGGCAATCACTTGGCATTTAGGAAGGGCACAGCCAGACGCGGTGAGTCAGAACATCCAGTGAACACTTGCCGTGATTTACAAATCTCTACAAACAAGGATATCATATCTTGCCTGTCTAAAATAACTCACTGAATTACCCAAAGCTTTTAACTAGCTTAAAACCACGGTTCATTTTATTTAGATTACAATCGGTACTCTCTAAACCACACAATTATTTCCCCTTCATTGCAATGTAACAGTCTAGGTGTCGTATCTTTGCAGAATCTTTCCACACAATATGATTTACTTTTTCTGTGCTTCCTCTTTTCATTTCTTTAAGATTTCCACACTCCCCCATCTGTCTGTCCCTCACTGAAATCCTGGTGTACTAAATTAACTCTCCACCTGCAGCCATATTGTGAATCACAAATAAGGAAATTGACAAAACCTCTCCAATTGCACATCTACCCATTTAATTAATCTTGCATCTTTAAATTGATAACAGCATACCACCTCTTCAGTTATGTATAAAGCTAATTATTAAATGTTTAAGTGGATTTCTCCTTCCCTCTTCCTGTCTCTCAGATACCCCTGGCGCAGTATGCAGAGCAGTACTTCACCGAGCCAGCAGCTCTACGGGTGATTGACAGCTTCAGGGAGGAGCTGAAGGAAGTTGAGGAGGAGATTTTGAGGCAGAATAAAGGCATGGAATTGCAGTATCTCTATCTGTGCCCCAGCCGAATAGAGAACAGCATTACCATTTAAACTGGTCTGTATGGCCTGGGGTTTCCCTGATAACACAAACATCATTAAGTGGTCGAGAAAAATCACATGAGACATGCCCTCTTTCATTTGAGATGTTTTAAAAACTACATTGCTCTAAACCATTTTGATCAGCATATTTACCCCTTGTTGGCAAAACCTGTGATTTTTCTGATATTCTTCAGATAAAGATGAACGTATATCACATGGAAGGTTCATGTAAGGGACTTCTGGGAGAGAAAAAAGGGTCGTTTATGATCAGTCCTCTCTCTGACCGCTTCATCCCTGAAATATAAACATCTCTGCTCTGTCAAAATCACTGTTTCTAAAATGGCTTTAGGTATAACAAGTCTATTTCAGTTTGACCATTTATAATTGTACATTTCTACATGATATTCCTCACCTTTTGTTACTGGGATATGTTGTTCTCAGTGGATATTATCCAAACTAATGTTTGTACAGTCACAGTTAATAATTTGGAAATGCTGTAATGCCAAGGTACAACATGGATGGAGATACTAGGGATTACAGAAATGTTTATTGGCTGCAGTATGGATGTTGAAAAAGCTGAATTCAATATGAATTTTACATTTAATAAATTAAGTCACACTAAAGATGATCATTTCTACATCATGTCTATATCTAAATGTTAATAAAGAATTTTTACAAACATGCATATGGGCTTCTTTTGTACACAGGCATGCCTTTATTGCATTTAACAAATCTTAGAGGCTCAAGTTTCTTTATGATCTTTTTTTTTTTCTAGGACAATTGGTCTATAGTCTGGCAACATATGAAAGGTATACAGGGTACTTTAGCACACTCTTAATAAAACACAGCAAACATTCTAGTACCGAATTATCAACTTCAAACTTCCAAGACACTTATATTGTTAAATGATTTAACCTTTAACCTTAACCCAAGTTTTAACCTGAGGAGGGTTTCCAATGAGAAACTGGCACAAATAATCACAATACCTTAGGTCTGATTACGCCATAAATAGCAGTGGCAATTTCAATATTATTGTATAATCATTTAAAGAAAAGGCAAATGTTTTGTAAGACCATTCTGCAGTACAGAAAATACAGTAAAGTCACTTTCATCCTAGTCCCACCTGTGGACACCACCTACAGGGACAGAACAATTGCTAACGTACAAGATATTCATTGCGTTTATTCAGTCGGACCTGGCAGAAGGACACAGATCCAATCACCACATAGATTCCTGCAGCAATGAAGCAGTTGTAGCCAACTTGGTTGAAAAGTCCATAAATGTTCTGCAGTGCATTCTGTCTGTACGAAGAAATGAGAAAGTCGGTTGGCAAATGACCCAAAGAACATTTTTCACATTTATCAGGACTGGTTAAAGCTAAATTAATGAATAATCTACAGGAACATTCAGGTGTGTATAACACCCTAGTGTTACATCATCACATTTTTCCATTACAATCTATTCAGTATAACACACTTCATCACACCTATCTGGCCATTAACTATTATACAGTTCTCTCCTGTTCATTATAGCATACACATGCAAAGACAAATGCATAAGCGTAGACCATGTATCTAAGTCTGGTATGTATGAGGCATGTAGCCTGTTAGATCTTTCCATAGTGAGAGGGGGTTGGAGCATGTTAGAGGAACTTACTCATCATGGATGTCTTCCTCTGTGAAAGGCACATCCTCAAGTAGCAAGGCTGAATGTGTAGAGAAAAAAATTCCCAGCATTGCCTAAGAGAATCACAAAGAGAACCATATCTTCATGAAAAACTGCTACATTTCTCTTACTTTTTGACCCGTTTCTCCCATCTTGATAGACACATTAAATAATAGTAGAATTACTGTTGAAAACATTTCTATTCTCAAGACTTTTAACGTCTAACCTTTTTAAACTGTTGCAGATCCTCTATTAATGTCTTCAATGAACATCATAAGTTGGTGACAATTTCATGATACTTATTTTGTTTCCGAATCTCCAATCAGTGGTCCCTCTCTCACTCCACTCTTGTGATTTTTATATTTTACATAGTCATTTTATTGCACACGGTTCTTAGATTGAAAAGATTAAATAAATTTAAGAGAAAAGTCACTTACCAACATAATGACTGCCCAAATGCTCAAAACCAGCAAACATGCTGCAAGTTTCGGACCACAAAATAGAAGAGAAGACATTTTATAAGAAAACCAAATGTTTAGTTTCTTATAATCACGAAGCGTCTCGTAGAAAAGATGTGACCAGAAAAAACATCAAATAATCGTCATTTATATATTCAAAATCTAATTTTATCAAACTTGTCTGACGTCTTAAAAAGTCAACAGTAAGTTGCTTCGATCAGCTGACTTGGAGGAACCGGAAATGCAATGCGCGCGTTCAAGCAATGCGCGCACGCCGGCGTTGTTCACGAGACACTGCGTAGCGTTTTATTACTTCCAAACAATTTTACATTTTTTATTTATGTGCTTTTGCTGTTCATTTTATGTGTGTTCTATTTATTCGTCGCTGAAATAAGTATACAAACTTTACTGGCAAGTAACTTAAAGAACACCAAATGGTTCGCCAAAGTATTCTGGCCAGTTCCAATACAAACAAGAACAACAACAACAAAAAAAACCCCTGCATGCACCCAGTTTCAACCACAAAATATCATTAGCCTAGTTTCTCCTACTTGTGGAACTTCTAGATGCTACTGAACATGCGTGTTTCTATCATAAACCAAGCTTGGGCATGTCTGCCCACGTAATAGGCTAACAATTCATTTACATGTTTTCAGACAACCGAAGTGATGTTTTTGTAGAATTTAATATAAGATTTACATTCATAAACAACAAATCATGTAAGGATAGTGTGTTAGAGCGGAGAATAAAATCGGTGTTGAAACACTGAAATTGGACACCTGGTGATTATCCTTTCAGGACTCTTCGCTTTTTCTCCACCCCTCACGTCCCGATGTAACAAAACGTTGCAAAATTCTTGAAGTTTTTAGCCCATCCTTGAAATTGTCATATCATCTATCCCATTACGTCTGCTTATTCTGCTATTAACTGTCTTGTTTTACATGAACGTTCATTTTGTTAATAAGGCTGCCGAACTTATGGGGACATTTTAAAAAACGACGACTGCTGGGAAAAGAGTGAAAACAACGAAGGAAAACGAGGGCGCGTAACGGCACGACTAGGAGGAGAGTAACTTTTGGAACGCAATGTGAACTTAAAGGCCTATTTGGTGACCGGTTTGACAGCCCAGCTTGTAGAATATCGCAATAGTTTAATTAAAATTCCACCTGAACAGGTAGGTGAGACGATTTTTAGATGGGTTCTGCAACTTGACAGTTCTCTGATGTTTGGCCGATTCTGATTAGGTTGGGCAGTGTAGCTTTGTTGGAGAGTTTCCCCCCATATAGCGTACACTGTATGTAATGTATTTTTGTACTGTGGTTTTGTGGACTTACAGAAGCTTTTGCTGTGGTTTGTATAAGACCGACGGTGTAAAGTTGACTTAACTTGCAAGTCACATCTCATGGGAATCTGTATTTTTGCTAGCTCGTTATTACTTTTAGGTCTAGCCAAATCTCCAAGTATGTTTTGCAAAGAATTTTAAAGTATTCCCTGAAACACTTTATTTATAACGTGTTTTATGTGTCTCGGAAGTGCCTATCAGAAGTATTCCAGGGCTAATGGATGGAGAGAAAGAAAGAGAGAGGGAGAGAAGAGAAGAGAAAGAGAGTGATGAAACGGAGGAGGATGCTGAGGGGGCAGCTGTGGTGTGGCAGGAAGGCTATCCTGAAGACGACCTGGACTTACCCATCATGCACTGGGAAGCCCTGAGCCTGCGAATCGCAGAACTTGAGAGACAAGAGGAGGAACGAAGAGAAAGGAATAAGGTTAGAATTATATATATATGTATATATATAATGTATAAAACTAAATTGAAACGTTAGCAGTATATCAATATCACTACTGAAAGTGATATCACCATTATAATTGTATTATAGAATGGATTTGTGTAGATACACTTTTATGTTGTGTATTAGATAATATGACTAGAGGTCTGTGTGTGTGTGTGCGCTTTGTGTGAATGAACAAGGATGCAGCCCGGTGGCCAGAGGGATGGCCAGAGTTTAACAGACACAGGGAGGCCTATGAGGAAATGGAGGACAGTCGCTTGACTGCGCTTACATCACGGTACATGCTGGCAACACTCTCCTCTTCTGTTTCTTCCTTGTTCATTACATGAGTGTGATGAATTCTGCCTGGTTATTACAGACTCCAGAGTCAGATGAACCTACAACTGTGCTTCATCAACAACAGTGAGAGTGAGGATGAGGACGAGGAAGCAAAAAAAGAGGTTTGCATAGAAATGTGCATTTCTGTAGCCTGTTACACAGTAAAGGATAGCTGGTAATGTGAATAGTCATTGAAAATCTTCACCAATCTAGAGTTTTAAGTGTCATATATCATTTCTTACATTGTTAGGCATATGTGCATTGCCATTACTAAACAAATAGCATCCATATATATAAATTTTCCATCCATCCATCCATCTCTAAAACATGCAAACCACACAATTTTTTTAAAGAAATCTACATGGCTACATCTTTATTTACAGTACATTGCAGTTAATTACCCTACCCTAATCCTGGAGACTTATTCAGATATATGTGTATATACATAAATAAGGTGAACAAAAAATATATTACCAAAAAAATCTGTTTTACTGACACTGAGGACCGTGGATTTTTCTCTGTTCCCTTTGCAGTTGGCCAAACAGGGTGGGAAGAGTGGTGTCAGGCAAACACAGCAGGTCCATCAGGGTTCCATCCCTGTGTCCAAAAGCAAGGCCAGATCAGGAGGGTTCAGAAAAGAAGTCAGGGCTGCTCTCAGCATGCTTAAAGACAAGCTAAGGCTAGAACAAAAACAGGTAACTCCACAGTCATGCAAAGAATATCAAGTGAATGCCATCTTTGAATTTTATGAACGCTCTTTGCAATATTTAAGATGCTTTAAGTAATCTTAAATACTTAAATATTGCAAAGACCGCGCATGTGGGAACAAGTATTAATCTGCTTTACTGTTCTATTGTAGACCATTCCACCTAGTGATATGGTCAAAAAGAGAACACACTATAAGCATAGCGACTTGCAAAACTTCACCTTAAAGGAGTTAAATGCATTGAAGACCACACTGAGCAAAGACGTTCATGGTAAGTTTTTTTTTTTTCTTGTCTAACCCTGCCTAAAATACACTCCCTAACTTTTTTTAAAATATATTTTTTTATCCATTTGTTAACATTTCATGATACATATTGTTATCTTACATGATCAATCAGGCCACAGTGCTGATATTTTGTTAATAGACTAGTAAATGTTAGTAGTCATTTGAGAAACCAAGCAAGGGGAAAAATTCTACCACAGGGTTTTAAAACAACTAGTGTACATTACAAACCAGAGACCAATAATATACAGAAATATGTCAACCTAAAAGTTAATGTAAATCTAATGTAAATGTAAATCTTTGATATATGCTTTCAGGACTGTGGCATGTAGCTTGCAGAATGCAAGATTATACTTATACAAGATTATAGTTCTTTGTACTTTATATATGTAGTATCAGATGTATGCATAAAGCAGTCATAATACACACAAGTGCTAATGCACAGTTAAGTTTAATTGTTCTTTTTGTGTTATTGTTTTATACTTTGTGTGTGTGTGTGTGTGTGTGTGTGTGCTTGTGTCCGTCTGTCTTTTCATAGGCCTCAGCTCAGAATTAGTGGGTCGACTGCTCACAAGAGACCAGCTGAGGACAGAGCAGGATGCCATGTTACTGGAGATACAGGATATGACATCACTGTGATGTCTGAAGCTCACTTCTTTTAAGGGACAAAAGTTATGCTACAGTGAACTACGAACCTGGGAGATCTGGAAGAATTAAACTGTACTGTGAAAAGCTTCACTCTACTCTAAAAGACTTATAGATATGTTTCAGTGTTTGCCTTTATTTTGACTATCTTGTTACATTACGGTTCGAATAGTGTTTTAAGGTATTCATAAGCTGCTGTTGCTACCCAAGGAGAAACCCGTTTCCAAAAAGCATTTTTTATTTTTACAAAAACAGTTTATTTAATCATTCCAGTTATTTTAGACTTGTATCACAATGCCAACATTTAAAAATATATAACATATCTACAATTTGAGTCGATCTACAATTTCAGTCATACAGACACTGTGGAGCTAATAAATAAACAGTAGGGGGGGGGTGACACTGATTTATGTTCAACACCGAAATTAAAATTACGGTAGAGTCAAACTGGCCAAACCTCATATGCAAGGTCCCAAAACACCGTCTGGTAGAATTAAATGATGTTGGTATACAAATCTTGACTGTTTGTGGAGTTTTTTGTGGAATGAAAAATATTCTGCACTGAATAGATGTTGTGTATAATAGGTGGACTAGACCTTAATGTTTTTGTTCCAAAAGTCAAAAAAGGTGTGTGTGTGTGTCATGCCTGAGTCAGAGTTTGTATGTTAGAAAGGCCAGCTCAGCACAAATAGAAGAAAGCAGATAGTTGGGGGAGGGGTGAGGGGAGGGGATCAGGAGTTGAGAGGGGACCATGATGAAGGGAGGGATGTATAGAATGGGTCACAACTGGTACAGCAAGCAGCAGAGGACATACACTTTATAGTCGGGCAGTCAGTCAATGAAGACAAAAGGCCTTTCTACCTTACCTGTTCGTCTCTACGTTTTGGTCGTCCTCACACACAATGGTTGGACAGTGAAACAGATGTTTTAGTACCTTCCTGATTTTTAACAGGCTAAAAAACGAAAGGGAAAAGTATACTGATATATATTCTGGGTGTCTTCTATTGAATTGGTAAGTTTTCCAGTTTATATGTAAAACATCACTACTAGACAGTGGTGCTGTTAGTTGACTCTGGTGCACTGCAAGTATATTTTATTATGCACATAACACATGCCTCATTTTTCACACCATTTGTTTTTCTGTACATGTTTAATTCATATTGAACTGTATGGTCTTTATAGGTTTTGTTTTCTGAAATGATATCCCTTATTAAGGGGCAAATGGATGACTTATCTTATGGTTGAGTGACTACTTTGCTCTGTTGACATAATGACCTGTGTGTTTCTCAAGTGCTGAATAAGATTGCCATACAGCAAATCTTCTTAATCCATGATGTGCTAGATGAACACAGTTGCCATGGCATGTTAAAATGTAATTCAGGGTGTAATCTTTGAATCCTGTGCATGCAGTGTGGCTCTTAGCCTGAAATAGTATAGAGAGGAAAATCACTTAAGAGAGAGTGAAGTTGAAATAAAAGCACCCCCCCCCCCCCCCCCAATCTCTTTGGATCTGAAGAGGAACAAGGATGGTGTGACAACTGATAGTAGTAAGAACGGAGATGCACAGCCATGGGAACACACAGGGGAAGTGTAGTTACTGATTGATGAGTTACTGAAGTGAAAAGAACCTGAATCAGCAACAGATCCTCATGTGGCAGAGCAAACAGCAAGCACAGATTGCGAAAGGTCGGGGGATGCAGAGAGAATCAGGTGCGCCAAGTAGAAAAGCTGTTTTTGAATGAGGGGCAAAGATGACATCGACAAACTCCCTAGCAGAGCAGGTGACTTGAAAGGACCTTGTAGATAATGTCTAATTTGTGTTAACTCTGTGCTCGGCTAAACATATTCTAAATACTGTGTTATCTTTACAGAAAGTCAGAGCAAATCTTCAAACTCACAAAACTGGGAAACAGATTAAGAAAAAACTGAGGCACATTACAAAGTTGTCAGGTGGAAACCAAAAGATGAGACAGCAACACTCCTTCAACAAGAGATCCACAAGCAGACAGAAATGGTGACAGGTGCTCCCACAGCCCAGTCTGAATGGGGGCAAGGAAATGACAGTGTTGTCCTCTCCTCCTCTAACTCCTCGACTGCTGCATCCTGCAACATTGATGAGTCCTACAAGTACATCTTCCTCCCCATATGTTACTCCTTCACATTTGTCTTCAGTCTCACACTCAACTCTGTGGTCCTCTATCGCTCTTTCCGCCGCACCAAACGCTGGAACGCATCTCTGATCTACATGGTGAACTTGGCCACCACTGACTTCATGTACGGCCTCTCCCTGCCCTTCTTGGTAGCTAGCTATGTCATGCGTGACAACTGGGTGTTTGGGGACTTCATGTGTCGCCTGGTGCGCTTCCTCTTCTACTTCAATCTGTACTGTAGCATTTTCTTCCTCACCTGCATCTCCATGCATCGCTATTTGGGCATCTGCCACCCCATGAAGACCATCATCCTGGAGACCAAGAGAGCTGTGAAGGCCACTTGTGTCCTAGTATGGGTTGCTGTCTTTGCGCTGACCTGTCCGATTTTCCGTTTTGCACAGACAGGGTTTCTTCCCCGTCAAGGTAGCCCTGGAGCTTTGGAGGTGGCCACAAACAGTGACGAAACTCACCCAAGGATGGAAGGGTTCCAGAACTGCTGGGATGATGCTATTGATAAGGAGTTCCAGGTCTATGTTCCTTATGGGATTACTCTTCATCTTGTAGGCTTCTTTGTGCCCTTTAGCATCATTGCATGGTGCTACTCTCGTGTTGTTATGACAATATTTCGAACATTGCACTTCCAACCCCCTGCCAACAGCCCTGGGACAATGCGGGGGGGTAGAGCAAGTACGGGAGGAAAAGGTTTGACCTTCATGTTAGGGGCTCATTCACCTTCTGTGAACAGGCGACGCAAGTCCATCAAGACCATCATAACCATTACACTCCTTTTTGCCCTTTGCTTCTTCCCTTTTCACGTCACCCGCACCATTTTCCTGGTGCTTAAAGTGACCAGCAGGGTACAGTGCCACACGATGCGAATGGTGTCTATTTGTTACAAAATAACTCGGCCACTCGCCTCCTTTAATGCCTGGCTCAATGCTCTACTCTACTTCCTCACGAAGGAAAAAAGTGGATCTTGCTGTCCCAAACCACAGACCACCCAACATGGCCTCCTTTGGCCTTTGAGGATGCTGGGGATGGGTATGAATGAAGAGGAAGAAGTTGAAGAGACAGGAAACCATAAAGACAATGACCTCAAGGCAGAAAAGACCATATTCAGAGATGAACCCTGAGGTGATCCTGAAGCTGTAAGATGGCAGCAGAGCTGTCAAATCTGGTCTAGGTGTCATCACTATGGTTTCCCTTTATGTATAGCCACACACAAAACATGTAGAGGGTAAAGGCTTTGGATCTTTTGGATCTGTTAATCTTCTATAACATGAGAAATGGGGGGCTGGCATTTTCTAACTGTTAATCTGATAATGTGATTATTATAATCCAGTCATTTGATTTATACAGCTGAGTAGTATCAATTTGCATATTGCATGATTTTGGCATTTTTGCCTGTTGTACCACAGTACAATAATTCAAAGAGGCTGCTGTGACTTCACTCATATATCAGACTACTGTTTTTGTTTCAGGCACACTTCACTGTGGACATGGGTACTTTGTCCATAAGTGGTCTTGCTGACATGTGAATGATTAAGATGTAAATATTTGCAAACCAACCTTTATTAAACTGTAAATATTTAGAAATATGAGTGAAAACCCCAAATGTACGTGTGGTGAATACATATGCTTTAAAGCATAGACTTTGGGTCATTGTAAATGAAATGTCTGTCAGAGACCATTTAAATTGAAAAGGAAAGACGTCGGAGATCCACAACCGGTTATGTATTAAGCAATGTTAATTATTTCCACTTTTAACGGTTAAACCAGGGATGTTAGGCAAATTTCACCCCTATATTAGATTAATAATTATAGTACACTTTGCTGTTTTCAGCATTACTTTTAGTTTATTTGCAAGTAGACTGTCTCTCATGTGTTTCGTTTTACCCTGCCTGTCATTTCATCCAATAACCTCTACAAACTGTTACTAGTAGACTATTACTACTCACAATTTTAATAAATGCTTAATAAACGTCATTCAGAAACAAACGTTGTCGTTTAGAATCCACAAACATGTATACCATGCTATTGTTTTGCTGAAATATAGCGAAAGGTATATCAATGCTTAGATCCCACACATAAATGCCTGTTAATGAAACATTCTGCTCATTTTAATCTTCCCCTAATATTTCTGCGTTTGGAATGTGAAATGCGCTGAATGTGTCTGAAAATGTTATGCTTCATTTACACAGTTTTAATTCATAATTTGATTCATATCATAATATAATTAAGATTCAATCCATATTTATTTGACAGGTTACGCCATGTGTACTGAAACGAAGAACCGTAGTTTAGTTTTAATTCTAAAACATACGTTTCTTTCGGACAATTCATAATAGCGATTAGCGAGCAACTATGAAGGTCGCAAACTTGCGAATTAAACTATCAAGTTACATTTTTGCAGTAGATTCACCAGCTATTTCGTATAACACTGTACGAATAGAGACTAGATCCAAACAAAATGTAACAAACAACGCTTGAAACGTGTAGATAGGGGGCGACTTATGGAACATCCGGGATTTGCAGTTTGGAAATTCAAAACAAAACCAGCCAAGGCCATTCCCGTCCTGCACCGCGGTAAAAATAATCTCTGACCGTTAAAATAATTTAACAAAAATATTTTTTAAAAAATCCAGAAGCAATTATATGCATACTGGGTACCTGGTTTCGTTAGGATTGTGGAAAATGCAAGAAATTCCCTGGTTTAAAAAATACAACATACAGAAGAAAA
>JAOYMR010000016.1:4488840-4491340 GCA_025802075.1 Tenebrosternarchus preto | reverse complement strand
AATGTTTCTTTGATGCTTTATCCTCTAGTAACTTAATTATGACTGTAAAATGTTTTGTGTGTTAAAAATACAATTATTATGATCCAGACTGAATTTCATTAAGGAGTGAGTACACCACATGTGCCTAGTTTTTCAACACACTACAATTAAAGATATAAAGTGTCCCTTCTCTAGTGATCTGTCTGTTTCTCAGTGATTAACTTTCAATAAAATGAAACAAATATTTTATTAAGTGAGAATTGTTTTTTTTCTATTTTAATTAATCCAAACGCTGTGTAAATATTTCAGTGATGGTGTACGAGTGTCTTTTAAGGCTTTGTACAAGGCCCACTAAAATGTAATTATTTATTTATTTTTTAAAAAATAATTTGCCATTAGTATTAAAAACATAAGAAACCTCACTATGATTATTCTGACACTTCGTGTTGTTTTTATATATATATAAAAAAATCCATGATGTTTATTTATACTGAATGGCACTGTGAAGGTCACACCTTTGTGATTCCCTTGCATTTTATTCTCTTTCTTACATTCAAAATATGCTACACTGTTATAATCGTCTTCCTAATTCATTTAACTATAATTTTTCCAATATATGTAACAAATTTTACATATATTGGGATTGTGATATCAAATCGATGTCTAGTTCACTTTTATCATTTTGAAATTCAAATTTGTTGTACCCTGTTTCATGTAGTATTTTTGTGTAATTTTTATTGTTTTAATTTTGTCATTAATGACCACTATATTCAACCTCGTATTTTAATTATTTACCATGAGTGGGGTAATATCATTTTCTAAGAATACTAATGTAAGTGAATCATGGTTAATACACTAAGAAAAAGTATATGTAAATGTGTAAATGATTTTGTTAAAATGGATGAGGCCGTGATACCTTTTAACCACTGGATTTTATTGTATTGTCCATTTATTGTAGTGTAATGTCTTCAAGGGACACACTTTATATGTCCTAACCTTTTGATAACCCCCCCCCCCACACACACACACACACACACACACACACACACACGCATTGGTCTGCTTTTTAAATGTACAATTTTGTTTTCTTTGTCCCTATCTATTCTCACCATGTACAATAAGTCATTTTTAGGTTTAACGGGCATTAGTTTGGCCTGAATTTATGATGACCACTAGCCACCTCCTTGTGATCTGGAATCTTCAAGTAGCCTACTTTTTGTTGAATGTCAAACAAGTTTTTCTCCAGTAATTTTTTTTTTTTCTCCAGAGACTTTTTTTAAATTGTAATTATTATTTCTATTTTGTATTGTTCTATCCACATCTGTGGATACATACACATATTACACACACACACACACACACACACAATATACAGACATGCATATACACAGATAATTATTGTGTGTGTGTGTGTGTGTGTGTGTGTGTGTATAAATATAAAGTGTGTGTGTGTGTGCATCTCCCCCCATCACTCCCCCCCTCCCCGAAGTGATTTTGTCGTGTGGACTTTCAGCATCTGACATTAACTTCATGCCAAGGCATTAACTGTGTACCAAGAGTACCCTCTAGCAGCACATCATGGTTTGTAAGTTCCACAGGAGAGTTCCAAATCATTGTGTGCTGTCACTGGGAACATTGGTGATTCTACACAATATTTGATGTTCAAAACCAGCTGAACAGATGTGGCAATGTGTAATTCTCAATGTTAAACAAGTCACAACGGCTTGGTAGTATAATACAATTTATGCAGTGAAGTGCATTAATATTTGACATGTTTAACAGATATAAAATGAAAGGGATTTGGTCACAGTATTGTGTAAGTGTCAGTGATTTATCACAGTATTACCAGCTTTCCTTTGTCTCAGTACAATTTGTTTAGCAACATTCAGCAGCTTTTCTTGAAGGAAATCAAGTATTATTTTTAGTGTTAAAATAATAATTTAGTGTTTTAGACAAATAATGAGGGATAACTAGGTATATGTGTGCATTTCCTTGTATATCAAGTAGTAGAGCAAGTATTAGTATGAGGGGAAATATCCTTTGTGCTAATCTCCCTCTCTGTTCCTTCTCCAGACTCGCACTCATTTACTGCAGCTTTGTTTCAGTGTGCCTGACACTAGCAGCATATCAATATTGGCAGCTGCCCTCTCCCTGGGTTGCCAGTATGGTTTGTGCTGCTCCCGTCAGACAGACACACTCTTCATCTCTTGAATGCAGGTTGACATGAAAAAAGCTGGTACTTGCAGGTGGATGTGGGGGGTGTGTTTTTCACCTGCGCACAAGTCACATAATATTATTGATCGTGTTGGTTGTGTGCTTGTCATTTTTGAGCTGATTCTATTTTTAAAAAAAAAAATTTTGGCTTTTTTTTGTGGTCCATTGTTTTAAAAAATTGTACTTGTTAAAAACAAGGAATTAAAATAAAAATACTTTAAACCTTTCTGAAGCGCGGGGGGGGGGGGGGGGGGGGGGGGGGGGGGGGGGGGGGGGGGGGGGGGGGGGGGGGGGGGGGGGGGGGGGG
>JAOYMR010000016.1:4464001-4480523 GCA_025802075.1 Tenebrosternarchus preto | reverse complement strand
AGTATATTGTTATAATGGATATATAATGGATATATATACATATGACAATGATTCAATTTAGCTGGAATTCAGATTCATATTAAGGGTTTTCATCCGCTTTGCTTAATTGCTTGCTTTTCATATCTTGTTGGCAAATATGACACAGGAGCACACAGATGTATTTTAGTCAGTGTGTTTAATGAGGTTTTGTTGGCGGATATCAGATACAGTGCCCCAAGGGAGCAGCGACAGAGGTGATACCATGCAGAGCAGTAGCACAGTGCTGTCACTGCACTATGCAATGGCATTTCTACTGGCACAGCAGGCAATATTGGGACCATCATGAATAATAATAACAAAAACATAATAATACTACTACTAATAATAGTAGTAGTAGTAATAAAAATGCCTGTCAAAACAGCTGTTAATTTTCTGGGGGCACAGAATCATTAATACACGTTGCTAGGCAAAGTGTTCACACTAGTTACTGTTGCTGAAAGATTCGGCTGAATTCGCAGCTACAGTCCACAAACTTTTAAACCCAAAAGTACCAGTGAAATAAGCAAATATCAAATAAAACCACCCTCTATTGCTTTGTAATATTTGTACTGATAGTGATTTATATTCAGTGATAATACTGATTGTCATTATCCCCAGAATAATATTCACCACTATTACCAATCAGGATTTTTCCATTAAATAAACACTGATACATTTAATTGTTAATATATCCCATCGCAAGTATATCCTGTTATTGCTAACATCTACCCCAGGGCTATTAATAATGAATAAATGCTATACGTTTGCCAGAATCATGTATATCAGCACTGGTATATTGATATAATGGATAACAGTCAGGTTTTTGAACATTGGGGCAGGAGGTTTAGGGCATGCACAGGAGTTTCCATTGGACAAAGGAGGACAGGATGACCTCTCAATAAGCTGCAAGCACACCTTTCACTCAAACCCACAGATGAACACACATACACAGCCGTACTGTAGACACATGCAGTACTATCACTGGTCTGCTCTACTCAAATATTTATACCTTGTTAATTAAAGACAGTACTTTTATTTTTTTTATGTATCTTTTTAAATAACATCTTTCTTAAATCTTAAATACCCTACTCCAGTCAAATAGAGACATTACATATCTGATGACCAACCATCTTACTTGCAGAAGGACCCACTGTCCAATCACAACATGATTAATGTCCCTTCCACAGTGTTAACCAAAGTGGAAATAAATAATTCTGGGCCAATGTGCAAGTAAATCAGTAGTGTGACTCTCAGAAAGACACACAAACAGCCAGATGTAAATTTATAAACAGAGACACACAAGCCTGTACAGAAAGAACAATGTAGAAAGAAAAATGATACATTCAAATAATGACTAAATATCTGATCAAAAAGCAGTCCCAAATTTAATAATACAATACAGAAGAATTAAAAATGTTTAACCTAATATAAAATGAAAAACACTCTACATAGTTCTTTAAAGTTGATACTTGGTGCAGGCATGCAACAAAAGTACTTAAAGGGAAAGAAAAGACATGCTAAAATATTAAAAATATAAACAAACTTCTTGTATAAGTGGCTCTTGCTAATTTGTCTTGTATATTTTGTACACTCCCTTCCGAACACATTCTGCTTTCCTTCATCATCCTCCTACTGCGTCAAAGTGAGTGATGGTGGGTCTGGAGTTAAGATGGCTGACACAGCAGACTGTCATTTCAAACAAGCACTAACTAAATTACACTTCTTCCATTACCGTAATGAAAATTCTTTCCCCCACTGAGAAGGGGAGCCAGCAGGAGAAAAAGGCTATTGACTCTTTGGCACACAGACATCACATAGTATTCACAGAGCTCTCTATTTAGGACGTGCACAGACACATGCACGCGCACATACACGCACACACAGTGCCCGGGCAAACAGAATGATAGCAGAGGTGACATTCACGAGTGGTGTGCTACATATAGACGAGACATGCAGGTGATCACTGATCCATTTTGGTGCTAAATAGGGTATGTATGCAGGCGCATACACGCATACACACACACACACACACACACACACACACACACACACACTCATGCATGCACACACTTTTTACCTTGTGCACACTCACAAATAGGAGAGGACCATGCTGTGAGCACCACTGTGCATGCAATGAGTGTAGTGATCAAGGTAAAGAAAATGTTTTTACATATCTGCAAAATAATGTGAAGTCACTTACACCCCCATACACAAACATATTCCTGCACAACACAACAAAAAAACATGATTCCTAAATGTGATGTAAAAGAACTGAAAGATTATTTGGACCCACGGGAAAACAGCAGACAACTACACACAACAAATCAGTGCGGTAGCGTCCAGGTTAAAGGACAGCAGGAAGTCACAGACAAACGGTCACATGTTCAAGCAGTCGTTGCAAAGTAATCAGACTGACAGGTTAAGCAAGGAAAACCCTTAAGTGAAAAAAGAGAAATGTGGGCTCCTGAGGACTAGACTGAATGAAGATTTCAACGCGTCAGCTGTACTGACGTACTGACTGACTCCCTTCTGATGACCATAAAGCTCAATAATCTCTCACTGCAGTGAACATGTCCCACTTTTCAAATACCTGCTAACAGCAAAAGAGAAATGTTGTACAATAAGTAATAAAGTTAAGCACTAAGCATTTGTTTCACAAGTTATGCAACAAGATACTCTACAGCGCATGTAAGTGTAATATACTCAAATACTTAGCTGTACTCCAAGATACTCAAATAGTGGGCAAAATATACTATAGTCCAAAGAACTTTTGACATTCTGTCAACAGGCTCTAGAGAGTATGGAGTAGTATGGTCATGCATCACTCCTTTCCACCTTTCATTTTTACACACCCACACACACACACACACTCTCTCTCTCTTTCTCTCACATGCTCTCTGCATGTCTTCTAAAGGTTTGTACACCGCTCCTGCTTGCTGTAGTGGTCAAACTGGTTCTTCCAGTGCATCATGTAGGAGCTCCATCGGTGGAACTCTGCCTTCCACTGCCGCTCAGCATCGTCAATGTTCCCTGGGTTAACAGAAAGAAGAAGTATATGGGACAACCACAGTTTTGGGTCATTTTACTGTTATCTCATTTTCAGGAACATTCTGAGGCTGTGGTCTTGTTTACCTAATGGAAAGAAACAAAATTAAAATGTAAATAAATAAACGAAGGCAAATTGAACGAGCTGTGGGATAACAGCAGCTGATGTAACTTTAAAACATCATTGATTACAAATATTAAGGCCTAATACATACGGCTAAATCCTGCAGCAACAAAAGCAGTTCCCAAATCAATCTATTTGTGTAAATCATATTTCTCACAAGTACGTTTGTTTTGATATAGTAGTGATGTTTTCCCTTTAAAAAGGAAAATCGGGTGTTTTTTAAAAGAAAGAAAGCACAAATGAGGCACAGGGAAAAGGTAAAATATAAAAAATTAACTAGAAAGGGAGCAGAAGATCTCTGAAATAGAAAACATGTCTGCAGACTGCTTTGAAATTTAAACACAAAGTCATCCATTAAATAAATTACTTTAAAGCACAAACCACCCTCAAACCCAACCTTTTAAAGATACTTTCTCAGGGGGATTCACAGTTTATTAGCTCAGGTCAAAGCAGCCATACTACCTTACCCTTTAGAAAACAGGGCACGTGTTCTGGTTCACATTCAGTAAAAGATTGCCAGTTGGCACTGATTGCTTGGCTTCAAGATGCACATCTAATAACATTTGACATTTTCTTATTCACCGTATGGTTGGGATTGTATGTTCCCCAATGCTACCAAGCCATTGCTTCCTTATTCTTAACAGCACCAGTCATTCTAAAACATATATGTATTTGATAAATACACATAAATAGCATTACTGTATCCCTTAGCTTAGCTCTGTTGTACCAGCAGTGGTAGCTTGCTGGTTAAGGCACTTGACTAGTAATCAAAAGGTTGTTGGTTCAAACCCCACCTCTGCCAAGTTGCTACTGTTGGGTCTCTGAGCAAAAGCCCTTAACTCTCAACTGCTCCAGATGTATTCAGTCACAATTGTAAGTCGCTTTGGATAAAAGCGTCAGCCAAATGCCATAAATGAAATGGAAGGATAAACTTGACTAAATCACATGGTAGAACATAAGAACCCAGCTAAATGTTTATGATGTAATATCCTATACATTTAAGCTTATTCTCCCTTGACTCAGCAGCAGTAAATATTGGTGTGCATACACATACACACATGCACACCTCTTTTCTCTGTCTATTAATGCTTAGCATTCTAACTTTTCACAGCTGTTGGCATATTCATATTATTTCATATTTAATCAAAAGACACAAGACAGCATAGTAGTATAAGACAGTATAGTGACAAACTCAGAAATGGTGCAAAAAAAAAAAAAAAACGATACTGAAATGGGTCAGTATGATATATAACTACGTTAATATAACTTAGCTAAATGAATTACCAGTAACGTTGAGTAGGCGAGGCAGAAATCGATTCCAAAGGGCACAGTGCTGTGACTTCAAGCCCTTGTACACCCTTAAAGAATCTGTGTTCAGTCCCACATGTTTCTGCTCAGTAGAAGTAAAGGTAGGCCACCTCCGGCGACTGTCTATGGAGCCATCGACGTTAATATTGGGATTTCTGGGCATGGAATAATGGAAAGAGTAAGCAGATATTGAGGTAAGTTTCCCATGGCATTGTTATACAAGGGGACATGAAAGAAAGCACATTCAGTTCCATTCGTTTATCTTCGCACAAGTATTCTGACAGAAACCCACACACTGATGTCCGTTTGTCTCTCTTACCCAGTTCGAGCAAAGTTAGCCCAATATTTCATCATGCGTCGGCTGAGCTTCTCCTCCTCTAGGGTGTAGTTGAACCTTTTCTCCAAAGGCAGACCAAACACAAACTCAATCTCATAGCCATGAATCACACCCATCCACTCAGGCCAGACAAGGTTCGAGGCTCGATGGTCAAACATGTAGAGGTACACAGAAACTGTGGACACACATCAAATGAAAGAATAAAAGTTTAAGCCATATTTTAGATATTAACCCAGACTATTAGGATGCAAATCATAATCATAATCCCAATTATTGTACCTTGTGAACTGACAGTGTTGCTTGCTGACCCTGAGTTGGCCCAGCCTTGATTCCCTTGACTTCCTGTTCCTGCCTGGCTGTGTACAGTGCTGTACTGTGCATACATTTTTGCAAAGTGTTGCAGAGGGCAGATGACATTTTGATCTCCCACAATGTCATCCATGGCTTCGCGGTTCTTAATGGAGTTCTCCTCATCCATCCAGTCTGTGTACTGAAGGATTACTGCTTCCAGTCCAATCTCATTGGCATGAGGAACACCCATCTTTACACCTTGCAAGAAGTCCTCTCTTGTGATCAGGCTTTCATTGTCCTTGCTAAAACCTGGCGCACCATAAATCAAGAAATATGACCCTTCATTCTGGTTTACACCCATGAGGATCTGAGTGTCTTTGAAGTTGCCTGAACTAAGCATGGCTTCAGGAGTGTCAGGGAACACCACGCCATCGATGACAGGGACAAAGGAAAAGCGAAAAAGGCTGCTGTATGGGAGCACCAGCCACTCTTGGTCGATAAGATCTTGTGGTTGCTTGCTCCTCAGACAGTCAATCAGGTCAGTGTCATTACCGTCAGGGCAGCCTACCAGCCTGCCCAGCTTAATGGCCCTTCTACGGGCCTCATCAAAGCTGACTGTAGCCCAAGGGGTATTTGGTACACCACTCTGTAAGATGGCACGGGTGAATTTTGGGCGACTATCTGGTGATAGTAGGTGCATGCCCACAGAGGCTGCACCTGCACTTTCCCCAAAAATAGTTACCTGCTTGGGGTTGCCTCCAAAAAACTGAATGTTATCCTGTACCCACTGGAGTGCCAGTCTCTGGTCCAGCAAACCCACATTTCCAGGAGCTTCAGAAGAGCCATTAAGGGCAAGGAACCCAAAAGCACTCACACGATAGTTCATAGATACTACAACCACCTTCTCGGAGTGAGCTAGGTAGCGGCCATCATAGACATCCAGTGAGGAGGAGCCGCTGTAAAAGCCGCCGCCATATATCCAGACCATAACAGTGAGGTTGTGTGGCCGAGGGGTAGCAGGAACCCAGACATTCAAATATAGGCAATCCTCACTCATCATTCTATTTGGATTCCACATTTCAGTGCCAGGAAAGCCTGGGTATGAAGTGTCTACATATTGATAGCAAGCATTAGGGTACTCCCTGGCTTCAAACACGTCATTCCAGGGCTTTTTGGGTTCAGATGGCTTAAAACGCATTTTTCCCAGGGGAGGTTCTGCAAATGGTATACCCAGGAAAGCAATCACATGACTTCGGTCTGGGAGATATAGGCGAAATCCCTGGACACGACCTAACTTGGTTGACACTATGAGATCAGGGTCACTTTGGGCAAAAGAAAGGTGAATAAAACAGATGATGACCACCACAGGGCAGAGGAAGACATCTAAAATCTTCATGGTATTTTCTGTTTGTTGGTTACTTGACTATGGTGCTTGTAGTTGTGGGCTCAGCTCAGAATATAATCTGTGGAGGAAAAATTATCACCAAATAAGGGCAGATAAACATACACCAAACTATATTAATAGAAAAAAATGCATCATGTTTACAATCTGTAGGATTGTAACCCCCCCCCCCCCCCAATATTATGAAGCCAGCAGCACACATTAAAATGCTTGTATTTGATAGATAACATTGGTAACAACATCAGCCAAGGTATTAACACCCTCACACACCTGTGAGGTAGTTGTTTATGTTTTGCATGTTGTGTGGTTGTCATGAAGACCGGATTAGTTTTGGAGGCATGGTTATGGAGGGGGTGCATGACTTCTACTGCAGCTGTGTGAGTGGAAAGGGGGCTATTTCTGTTCCTCTACCCCCATTGCTTATGTGGTGTTCTATGTTAGTATAGAACTTATTTATACTCAAAAGGTTGCATGTGAACATTTTAGTCAACTTCCAGCACCATAAGTTTAAAACTTAAATGTTCTGAGGAAACACCTAAATTTTAAAAAACTTCTTAGTTACGTTACTCTAAATAATGTAACATTTTGCAAGAGACTGAATGCTTAAAATAGCAGAAACATGCAGTTTGTGTTTCCAAAAGAGTGACTTGAGTACAGATGCACACATACTCAGACTCACCCTCACACACGCCCTCACCCCTCTACCATACTGACTAATACGCGAGTTTGCGTTGTCAGTTTTACATTGTCTTACAAATGGTATTGCGCTCGTAATTTGTAATACAGCTTAGTGATTGTGGCTGGTGACAATGTAAATTCCAGAATGCATTCACTTAAAAATTTTTTTTGGAAACAACATTTCTGGACTGATCTTATACAGGACATTAATACCAAAGGGATCGTAGTGGTGCCCATGGGCCTGGGATGCAGGGCGTCTTTTAGTGGGTCTCAGTGGAGTTGTTAATATCAAAAAAGAACAGCTGCGTGCCGGAAGCAACGGGCAAGGGAGGGTACGAGCATGGGGTCTAGACACAGGGGAGAGGCTGACTGGCCTCAATTTAGACCCTGGAATCTGTGCATGAAGTTCACAGGGGGATTCACTTTCAGCTTGGGATTACACGCCACCATGCACACCGTCATATCCTTACCTAGTCTTTCCTCTCACCCCCCACCCACCTATGGCCTCTGCCCCCCCAATCTCATGCTGTCTCGCCCTGTGCCCAATGACATACTGTAAATCATTTGTAATAAATGAATATTAATATTAATATTACTATAAATATAGCCCATATGAGGTTAATAGTCCACTGAAAGACACTGCACTCAGCAAGGTCAGAATCAGTTAAGCAATTTAATATTTAATTTGAAAGTATTATCACATTGTCATATACATCTAGTGACTAACAACAACCACCCCCCCCCCCCCCAATCTCATGCTATCTCGCCCTGTGCCCAATTACATACTGTAAATCATTTGTGTTAATAAATATAGCCCATATGAGGTTAACATTCGAAGACACTGCACTCAGCAAGGTCAGAATCAGTTCAGCAATTTAATATTTAATTTAAAAGCAGAAAGTTAGAAATTAAGTTGCATGAGGTGAACCTTTAATCTCCTGTTAGCCAGTCATAAATCAAAGCCCAAACACACTCAGTCAGTAATGTCAGTGTACTTTCCACTCTTGCACAACGTATTTTCAACATCAAGGGACTTGACTTGAACTTGACCAGTTTTTCCCCCTGAAGAAAAAGCATTTATCTTGAGACAATCTTTTAGTACAATGTTATTCCATCACTGCTGGTTACAGGTACAAGTGTGATTTATAGAGTGCACTGTTGCCATGGGAATTAAGAGCCCACACTCTCCACCACATCCTCTTTACAGTATCTGCACACTCAGAGCGTTATCTACATTCACTCTTCCTTACATTACCATTTGTCTATTTTGTTTCACGGCGCAATTTATCCCCTTAAAATATGAATACATATCCCTGATGTTTTTTGTTATCGAACATTTCAGTATTAACGGATAATTATGTCAAGTATAAACCAATCCTGACCATGAATTCACAGACGTTTGATTTGTCCCAAGTAAGTACTCGAGCATTTCTAGTTTACGACGTGTGCTAGATTAACTTTAACAGGCTATCATGTGATCATAATTTCCCTAAATTCGGTTTTTCCACCCTCATATGACTAAGGGCCTATTGACAGTTTGACGATCCGTACAGAAGTCGCTCAGTTTTACGTGTGCGCTAAAACGCCAACGCTGAGAATGCCCAGACGGTCATTAAACCAGCAGTACAAGGAATCGCTATTATTATAATCATAACGACGGCGATAAGTGTTGTGTCATTACTTTCATTGCGCTGAATGACTTAAAACATGTTGTACATAATATCAGCATTTAGGCCAACTGTTCTTGCCTAGAATAGCTGGATTCCTCTTTACTAATTATTTTGTGAAAATATAATATACCTTTTAAATAAACTGTACAAGCATATAGTCGTGATTGTGTTGCATAACGCGAGTACCGAATTTATGTTAATGTTTCGGCCGGGAAGTTTGAAACAAGGAAAAACTGCGCGAGAAATAGCTCACAAACCAAGGCTCAAAGGGTTTCAAGATCTAACTGTAAAAGCTTGTGTAGATCTAATTAAACAATTCAGGACCAAATGAGTTGGAAAAGATGCGAGACAGGTGCTCGAGGTAAACAAGGCTTAATTTTAGGGAAGTAGACACTGAGTGCGCCTGCGTCGTTGTATTTTCACGCGCCCCCTCTTCCCTCAGCACATCTACTTACATCCATCCCATCGCACCACGTAATTAAATCACTGATCGCGTGCACATCTATCACTTCATCTGTGCTTTATTTTTAGAGTTGCTTTGTTTTCACTAAGAACGAGACACGGGTATACTGCTTATTTAAAGACAAACGTCACTGTATCGTCTGAATAGACTCAGCTAATCATGTCTCGTTCCAGGGTGAGCTTTAATTATAAGATACACATAATGACAGACCACTTGGCTTGAAGAAATTCATGTACTTGCAAATGGTATAAAGTATTATCACATTGTCATATACATCTAGTGACTAACAACAACAACCACCGCGGTAATAATGATAAAAACATCAACACTAAGGCATTCGACAACTAAAATTAGGATCTCTAAACAGTGTAGTAACTGATGATAGTAATGTAATCATAATTACTTTTAACAATTATGTACACAATATTTTTATAAAGGGAAAATCAGTACGTCTACTATTTTCAAAACACGCCTTCATCGTACCCAATAAATGCATCTTTAGAAAATCCATAAATGCCCGCTCTAGCAGCAGATGTGTTTCAACACCAACGAACACATGCGACAGCGCGTTAAGACGCACGACACACAGCAAATGCAGAATACACGCTCGGTTCTCTAGTGGTTGTACGGTTATCTTTTCGTGTTGCTGGCCATGCTTACTTTTGATTATAAAGACTGGCAAAACACATAACTTGTGCGACTGTAAAGCTTGACTAAAGGGCTAAACTGACTGAATTATTATTATTATTATTATTATTATTGAAACTGTAGCAGCCTACCTGGAGACTTCCGTTGGTGAACCGGCTTGGATTCTCTAGGCTCTCCTCTCTTCTCCCTGTCCGGGAACGGAGAAATCCTGACTTATGGCGGTTCCGAAGAGGGTTATGCAAAGGAAGGGCAACAGGACAAGGGTAGCGCAGGGGAGTGAATTACTGTCGCGTCTGACAGATTTTAGCGCTGATCTCGTCCCTCACGCAGTGACGGATATAGATTGCTAACCGTACTGCACTGCTGTGTCGATAGGGGGAGACTGCTTATAATAAATAGCTTACAGCCAGAAAAAAATAGAAAACTGCACACCTCTCGCGAGAAGCACCACCCTACTGTACTCATCCACACACTGCTTAGGGAAGAACTGTACAGCCAGTCGCCGCAAAGGAAATTCGTCCTGCAAAGACTAGGTATAAGGATCTACTATTCTGTTTGCTGAATTTCATTTAGAAATGCTGTCTTTACCAAAAAGAATACTGTAATAGTGTAGAAAGCACGTATTTTCATTTATTCCATAGCTTCATAATGCAGCTCTTTAAACCGGAAGACCATCAATTAACCATCAGTTAGGTTGGGCTGATACTTCACTCATTTGGCAGCAAAACGTAGAAACTCTCTTCCAGCATTATGCTGTTTTATCAAATGTTTTTGTGGAGCTCAATGGCAAAGGTGATCATATACAGGGCCGCTATCAGTGGGCCTAATGTGCTTAATGTAACCATTGACATAAGAGGTAAGAGGAAGGCAAAAAAAATACATGGAGAATAAGAAATGGAGAGCAAGAAAAACATCCACATAAAAAAGGAAAAGGGGAGGGGGGAAAAGCTGACACCAGTGGGTTAGTCCCACTGCTAATAAATGTTTTCAGTGGTGCCAAGGCATTTCATTAAAAGGCATTTCATTAAAAGTCCCTTTTAGTTACATCAGCTTAATAAAGCATCCCGTTTCAAAAGCATGGAGCAAGAGAATGCATTACACACTCACGGACATCTAATTTACAGCTTGGTTTATTACACAAGATGCGCACACTCATGCCTTGATGGTTTGTGCATGTTGCTTGGGGTCGTTGAGTGAATATTTCACACTGTTAGAGATTCTTATGCAATAATTGTCAAAAGTGCAAGTCAGCTTGGATGCAACCAAATACCTCTGCAGCGTAAATACAGTTGCCATTGATTATGTGCCTCTGTGTTTTCTGACTTATGACGCCACTCTCAATTCCCAGAATTAATTCTTCATAATATGATCACAATAATTAATTACCAGTTCCACTGGGAAAGAGGCATGACAGAGAGAGAGAGAGAGAGAGAGAGAGAGAGGGGGGGGGGGGAGAGATTGAGATAGAGAGAGCAAGAGAGAGGGAGAGAGAGTTCTCATATCATAACATGCTGAGTTAGTTATATTTAATTTGCTTATGCAAATACAAAAAAATGTAAGTGTCTCACGTTGGACCAGTTCCCCAGACCCTACACTAAAAGGACTCAGAATGAAACAGTAGATGTGATTAAATAATTTAAGGTAGACAAAGGCACAAAGGACTATACAAACTACCATCTTCAGTCAATAACTATGGTTTTATTCAATATCCATATGCCTGTTTTGTAAATTTCTTCTTTAAAAAAGGGTATGTAAGTAATCACTGTTATCAATGTCTTACATTTTTTGAAAAGGTAACCTGTGAAATTATATGTTTTAGGCTGCTTTCATCAACTTAATTGTTGGAAACTGAAGTTTGACCATTGCGCAGGTATTCAAACGCGTTTCTAGCTGATGCTTGACAAGGACACATATTTATGATATTGATGCTGCCGTTTGTCAGCATATGCAAGTAAATTCTCAAAAATCTTCCAGAATTACTTAGCAGCCCTTCAATACCTGCAAACCTAATATCTGTGTCTTCATACAGGATATTTTTTTTCAAGTGAAAAAAATAGCAGTTATACTGGCAGAGAAGACATTTCGGTTCTCTGTGTTCTGAAATATAGGAAAATGTTTAAAATTAGACAAGGTAAAGTATAGAGAAAATGGAGACTTCCAGGAAGCAAGAGAACTAGCAGGTGTGCTGGTTTGACTATAAAATCTATTAGAAACATTTAGCTTGTTCTGTACTGTACTGTACTGTAGTCTTGACTTGACTCTGTGAACCTAAACTGCACCTGCGTTTGCACCGTGATCGTATACTTTCTTTTACTGGGACACACTGAACTTTTTTCTGTACCTCATGCAGAGCAAGACCTTCATCTTCCTTATTGCATTTTGTAGTTCCTGCTATATCAGCACCAACTGCAGTGTCATTATATGTACAAGCCAAGCAGAGAGAGGAGCAAAAGTGCATACCTGGAGACAGACAGAAGCAAAAAGAAGGAGAGAAGAGAGGAACAAGCCTGCTCGGCGTAATCTATATTATGGTCGATAAAAGCTCCAGTTTGCTGATCCAAAGCTATTATCTAATTGCTGGCCACTGGTAATTTGGTGGGCCCATCAATCTCTCTGTCTCTCTTTCTTTCTCTGTCTTTGCCACGCACTCTCTCAAAGGCTGCAGTAATGCAAAGAAGGATGGAAGAAATCCATTAAATAGAAAAATTTGGATTATGCTAAGCTTAAGAGGAAATCTAATTTATTCATTAGTTACTTCAAATAATTTATGATTAATATATTATCTGATACAGTTTCAAGTTCAGTCAAGAAGAAAAGACTTGCACGCTCTCTTCATGATGGTTAGAATTTACTCTGGTTTGTATATGTCTGTTTATTGCCGACCATTCAAATTGTACCACCAATATCACACTGCCATCATGTGGTAGCAAATGAAAACTGTACTCGCAATGATGGTTAATCTTGATGGTTGCAGTGTAAAAGTTTATAGAAAATATTGTCACGTCACAACAACAACAACAACAACAACAATAATAATAATATGGAGTATATTTCTAACAATGCTGTTCAAATTTTTATATATGTTTCTAATAAAATGTGTGAAGGATGTTTTTTAAGCTTAACCTTTTCTTTTGCTAGTTACACCTACATTGTTTGGTTCTCAGTGATATTTTATCCTTCCAAGCATAATGTTTTCCTGTTGATGGTACAATGAGGAAATAATTCTGCCTAACAAATGCTGAATAAATTGTAAGTTCACTGAAACATCAGTAAATGACAAAAATGCTAAGATGAGTGCTAATGATGCAGACCATTAGCATTAACATATTAGCGCTGGTGAATCTATAAAGGTTCCTCCAACATAGTTTACCTACATAAGATAAGAAAACAATCCTCATAAAGATAGTGGTTACATATTTACAACCTATGGAACTGCCATATCTCACAGATGATGTGGAATCCACATGTGCAATCTATGAGTTTTCCAAAACAAATAGACGTAACTATACACAAAGGCGTAGGAGTAAGTTTGTTTTTGGGGAGGACAAATTTGCTGACTCAAAGCCCACCCCATACCCAAAATATTAGCTATACACTCAGTCCACTGTAACTAATGCAGTAAGGTACTGTATTTATTTATATTGATGTAGAACAACATTTGTAGAATTACAATAATTAGGTAATAAACTAATTCCATCAACATCTGTTTATTAGACAAATCTAACCCTGACCCTATTTTATTCTAAAATATATGATATTTCACACAAAGTAATACTAGACTTGATAAGTGATTAGCCATGTGTCACGGAGGTCACCCTCGCCTCCTCTTTTGTCTTGTGTCTGTGTGGAGGTGTGTTCATGTGTCATGGCTGTTATGAGTTTGTGTGTCTGTGTGTACTTCGGTATGTGTGTTGTAGGCGTGGTGTTTGTTTCGTAATCGTTGTGCGTTATTGTTATTCGTTTCACCTGTGTCTCGTCAATGGTGTGTGTATTTAAGCGTGGGCCACTGTGTCTTTGTCGATGTTTTTGTCGACGAACGTTTTGGCTTTCGTTTTGCACGAACTGACGACAGTCAACATCCACAGCGATATACATCGACAAAGATGTTTCTCCGTGCTCGGCATTTGCTTCTTTAGTGCTCGGCGCTGTTAACGTGACACTATGTTAATTTTGGCCTCTGCTTTATGTGCAAAATGCTTGATATAGACGAACTTAATAAATCATTATTTTCAATACTAATCCATTTTATACCTCACCTCAGTCCCTTTCTCTGCCACTCCTTCACCTGTCGCTCCCCTTTCTGCACTAGCATTCTCCAAATAAGACTATACATGACATTTAAAATAATGTAGAACTAGCCTAGGTTAATGACTGAAAAATATGGTGTTTTAAAAAATAAAAGTGTTTATAAATCAGTTATAAACAATAGACATCATGAGAACGTTAAAAAAGAAGAAGAATAAAACAATTAAGTAGTAAAACTAAGTAGTACAAACAAAAGAAAAAAACCCTATAAGAACATTAAGAAAAGAGAAGAATGAAACAGTACATAGTAAGAGAGAAACAGAGAAAGAAAACAGAAAAGGGTAATAAAAAAAACAGAAGAAAAAAATGTCACTTTGAAAAATCAGTGTTAAAAAGATACATTTTTAAATGCCTCTTGAAAGTGGAAAGCATGTACAAATATACAAGGGAACAGAGTTCCGTAACTTTGGGCCTACAACACTGAAAGCCCTTTCGCCATACATGCACAGCCTGACAGGAGGTACAGAGAAAAAATGGGCATCAGAAAAAATGGGACCGCAGAGAACATGAAGGACAGTATCTGAACAGCAATGCAGAAAGGTAGTCAGACCGTGGAGAGATTCAAAAACCAAGAGGAGTATTTTGCAATGAATTTGGTATTGCAGGTCTTTGAACTTTGGACGGATTTGTTTCCAGGATCTGGTATGTGTGAGAACTGTTGCTGCCAAGTTCTGTACATACTGAAGCTTCCTTAGACTTCTGGTAGGGAGCACAATTAAGACTGAGTTGCAATAATCCAACCTAGATGTAATAAAGGCGTGTATAAAAGGTTTCAGCTACTAAATCGGGTAGAGAGGGTGCAATTTGGCAATATTTCTGAGATGGAAGAAGGCAATTTTAATTGTCCAGAGAAAGTGTAGAGCCCAAAGTAACGCCTAGATGCACCTAAGTCAAAGAGGATGTAACGCCTGAGAGTTGGAGTAAGCACGTGGATCCATGTGCAGGTTGAATAATAGAATTTTAATTGGAAGAAAATGGCAGAACAAAGTGTAGGTCAAATCCAGGAGAGCAGAGAGAGAGTCAACAGTTCAAAAATGACTAGGCAAAAGGGGCAAAACCCAGCGAGACAGGCAAACTTAAATAACCATACAAACTAGCAATAGATACAAGAACGGCTTGGCATGCACACAGAGATTGTGGCAATACTTGCAATGAACGAAGCTACTGATGTGATTTAAATAGGAAGTGAAGTAAGAGGCACAGGTGAGGCTAAATAGTACTCTGGTGATGGACCTCTGGAGGCACTAGGTGGGACTGTTGACAGATGATGTGATGAAACTTGGGATAGATAGTGTAGATTGTTTAATTTTCTTAAAGGTGGCAGGGGATGCAATAAGAATGGCAAAACCATTTATATATTGGGGGCAAAAAAAGTTTGTGTTGGAAATAGAGGCAACATCCCTTTTTATTTTTTTTTCTCAAATGCAATTTTCAAATGCAGTTGTTCCCCAGCCTAAATGACATCAGTGCACACCAACATGTCACTAAACATGATCCAGTGTCATAGGGTAGTCATAAGATTACAACTGTGTGTTATCACTATATCAAAGGTTTCACTATGTGGAACTGGCTTCTTATCTTGTGTTCAAGGACACAGTCTTGTTAGACCCAGCCTGGAACAACAGAAGAATTCCCAGAGAAAGTGTATTTGGAATAATTCTCTCCATATGCATTTCATGAATAGAATGTCATTAGGGAGATTTGGCTAGTTTTCCCCATGTTGTCCACCTAGTTCATTTAACCTCTTTTAGCTTAGTTGGTATTTAGACATTACACATTTTGACCATGCAGTTTTCAACTTACAGAGAACAAGGAGTAAACACACTAGATATTATAATATAATACTCTTTAAAATATTTTTATATATTAGAGCAGATTAAACTCACAAATGAAACAAATGGAACATCCAATAAACTTACATTTAAAATGGAATCCTAGAGACTTCCTATTCAGTGGCATGAATGGTATAAATTATTGATTCAGTAAACAGGGGTTATAAAAGAAATTGTGAAATAATTGCAAATCAGTTCACATTTTACGAACCACTTATGAATAAATTTAGATAATACAAATGGATGATATGTAATATTGACTCATCCATGTTCTCCTGTACTGTGGTGCAGCATCATGCTCTAATCTTGGATATTTTTGCAAAAATAAGATAAGATAAGATAAGATACCTTTATTGTCATTGCACAATGTACAACGAAATTGAGCAGCAATCCTTAAGGTG
>JAOYMR010000016.1:4407648-4419274 GCA_025802075.1 Tenebrosternarchus preto | reverse complement strand
TAATTTTTATCATATGACTTTGTATCTGCCCAAAACGGGCAAGATATTTTATTTAACAAGGGAAGAGTTCAGCTTCTCTTTTCAAAATATAGTAAAATAATTATCATGAGACATTTTGCCCGTATGTTTGACAAGAGCTCATATTTTTTGTTTAGATGTTGACAGAAGATGCACGAGAAGTAAGATATGCTCCCCCTCCACCTGGCTTTGACCCCAAAAAATTATATGCAAAAATTACAAAGGACCTGTACTACGGACGCCTGTGGAAGTCCTACCAAGGCAGAACCCGCATATCGACAGAAGGATCACCACCTAGCTCAAAGATTTACTACCGTCTGGGAGAGCACCCGCAACCTCAGAGAGATGAAGAAGAGAGGCCTGTTGGCCCAGATACGATGGTGACGACATCAAGCAGCGACAGCTGAGCGCTGATCACGTTCATTAATCACTAGAAATTTCCATTTGCACAAAATGCCAAAACAGCATGTAATATGCAATTATGCAAACAAAAGGAGACCCGACATACACCGACAGGAAAGCATTTGGGTAAAATCGTCTTTACTAATGTTCTCAAATCATTTTGCAAGCTTGCTTGCTCCTGCACGCTTGTTCTAAAGTGAATATACATGGTGTTTTGACTTGTACATAAATAAATTTACTGATTAAATTATATGTGTGATATAGGCCTATCACCGCTGAATAAAGTATACATTTTGTAAACATTTCCCTAGTATTGGCTCTATGTCTAAACAATCCCGATTACACGTAAATTTGCTTTAGATTGCAACATAAATAATGGCTTGCATATCTTTAGGCTACAGATTACGAAATGACTAATAGAAATAAGATATCTACAATGATTAACTTTGATATACCTATCCGCTTTCCATTTCCCCCAATTATAGCTGCAAAACCGAGATAACGCGTAACCTGAGAAATCTTGCAAAATTATATGTTCTGCTTTGCCGTGTTATTTTCGCTTGGTGGCGACAAGGTTCCATTATTGAGAGCAAAAAAATGAAAGATAACGGTTTTATTCTGAAGCGTAGTCACGCCTAGCCTACAGTTTTTGTATATTCAATTGAATAATTTTTTGGTTTGGCTTATTTGGTTATATTTTACCTGAAGTTGCTAAACATTAACGCGCCCCCTTCGAAACTAATAAAAACCGTGACAACTATGTAGAAAGTAAGCTATTTCATAGGTTTCACAAACGTTCAAGAATAAAGTTTATGACCCCGGCGTCTTTAGAGATACATCTTCCACTCTGAACCTTCGCTGCTTTATGAACGTTAAACTTAATCGACTTCAGACACGGTACTAGGTACGTTCAACAAACTTTTCGCAATCTTTGATTTCATAGTGAAATGTGATATAGTTTGCTTGTGAAAATTAAATAATGTTATTAACCACTATATTGGTTAATGTAATCCTCCTTAACAATTTTCAAAATAGATCGTTGACCGAATAAATCCAACTACTGTAAAAAAAAAAAAAAAAAAAAAAAGTGTAACAATATTTTCAATAAGGGTGAACTGGCTTGGCTACAGTTTCTCATACTTGCTGAAGGATCAACAATATTACATTTGTTTTTCTATCCATGCCAATGAGTGGGTTTCCCATTCACATCCCATGAAACAACTTGTTTGGCACTTCTTATTCTACAAAGCAGGCGCGATTTTCACTGATCAGGATATTATTTCATGTTTATCTGTAACGATCGATTACTGGAACGTCCCCTTTGTGGTAAAGAACTACCACTGTTTACGTCCATTTGCATAATTAAAATCTATTTTTATTACGTACTTCATTTTAAACAGCGATAAACCTGCTCAAACTGGCTTCATTTTGTCAGAATTTCCGGTGCATATTTCGATTTAGATAAAGTCGAGTGGAGGTTTTTAAAGTAAGAAGGAGTAACATCTACTTTAGTTGCTCTTTGTCGTCAGGAAAACAATGGAGGCGCAGCTTATAACAAAGGATGATGGGTTAACCTTCTGGCTGGCCAGACCGCAGGACTATGATGAGGTGATGGCCATATCACATGGCATTTTTGGGGGCAATGACTCCTTACATCACCGCTACCACACCTGGATGACTGAGCCGGGCAGAGTCGTTATTATTGCTAGAAGAGATGGGAAGCTGGTAAGACAGTTTTACACCTTTCAGGTTGGGATTCATTCATGAACTGTTTCCAGGCTGTTGGCAGAGCCAATGTACTTCGTCACATTAAAAAATAACTACGTCAAAGGATGCATCAGTGTTACCTTTTATACTGTTTTTCAGTTTTACAGTGATTAATCCCCGTTTGTCTGTAGATGGCGCTGAATTCTGGACTTGTGGTTGATGGAGGTCAGACTGTGGTGATAGAGGGGCTGAGGGTGTGCATGAGCGAACGAGGACATGGTGTGGCTGGAGTAATTCAAAGAGTAACTGACAGCTACATTAAACAGGGTTACCCCAGTGTGAAGACCAAAAGACTGACGAGAAGTGATAACCCATCACCAGAGAAACTCTCCAAATTTACTGTTCTGGCTGAGCGAGTGAGTTGAAATTTTTTTCTTTTGATAATCTCCCTTTAATAACCTACACTATACAACTACAGTACTTCTCGACATCTTTTGTAATGTGTCAGTGGAACAAGGATGTGCCAGCGTCGTTTTCATAAGCAGTTACATCATCTTATATTATCCAGTTAAAAAAATGAACAAAATAACTATTGTTGTGTTAAATTCTGTTGGTCTTGAATTAAAGTCTAAAAAAGAAAAGCAGAGGGGAGTTATTCAAGGTCTTTAATGTGAGAAAGACTCAATAGTTTAATTCACTTCGAAATTGTTAGCAGCCCTTATGAAGCAATAAAAAAAATTTTCCATGCAGCGTTCTCCAGCACTAACCCTGACACCAATTATTAGTTTTCTCATCGTTTTATGCTCTTCAGTATACTGTATTTATCACTCTCTCTTCCTCTGTATGTTTCTCAGGCTATTCTGTCTTTGCGTGGAGGGGCAGAGAGTTTCAGAAGCTTTGTCTTCGGCCTGAAAGCAAAACTGGACACCATGGAAAACATAAGTGGACCCACAGACCACAAGAACTATTTAGTTCCTGTAAAAGACAGCCATCAGCTCAAGGCCATACTCCTAGACCCTGACCTTTCCTCTCAGCTTGTGCTTCCAGGAGGGGCCATCATCCATGACTGGCAGCCTCTGAAACCAATAGAAAGCAACTTGGAAATCTTAGAAAGGCAGAACCTTAAATGGTTGGCCAACTGTTCCAATGGCAAACCAACATTTATGAGCTTTCACACACCTGCCTACCCTATTCCATTTAATGGAGGTTCCTTGCGATTTAATATAGACATGTTTGGGCCTAATCTTTCCTTGGCAAGGAAAGCACTGATAGCCCATTTGGAGCAGGAAATGGGGGGATTTCATGCCTGTGTTTTGGTTAATATCTACATGCCGACAACCATATGGGAGGGTATGAGAGACTTCTGTGAGGGTGATGAGGGAGTGAAGCAATGCAGAGATTACTGGAATCAGCTGTTTCTGGAGAAAGAAATGCCATGATTGGCAAATAAGTACAGAAAAATAAAAGATGTCTGAAGTATCACTTAAGGGAAATTTAGAAGCAATATTTTTCAGAAAATACAATTGATTTACTCAATTATGGATGTTACATATCATGTACCACAATCCAGAAATAATTTTTATAGCATGCACCTAAGAAACTGAGCACAATTCCTTAATCTTACATGCTTTTACACTTTTATAAGCACTTTGACTGATCATTCAGTCATGCATACATACTCCAGTGTAATACTGGTACTGGTCAAAACAAATGAAAAACATTTTTATGCATTTTTAATCCATTTAAAATGATGATTTTGTTTACAAAAATAAAGTCTTTATTAGTCCTTCAATCTTATTCAGTCCTTCATTTAACATCTTTCATTTTTATTAAACTTACTAATGAACATCAGCATTGTATTTGAGCATGTTCATAAAACTAAAGCTGTACACTTTTAAATAAAAGAGCTGAACAGGAAATACTGACTGCTGTATTTCTAGGTAACAGGATATTGATGGAATATGAGAAATAAAAACCATTGTGAAAATTTGTCCCCTTTCCCTCCAAACATCCCTACATAATTGCCATGCACAAAGCATCTTTACATGCTTCAGTACAAACTGGTAGCTCCAGCAATTTAATAAACAAAGCTATAAATAAACTCTTCTTAATCCATCTTTTCTTTTTTTGTTTTCCACATCATTCTCTGTCCTGCTCCCACCCGCCTGCCACTCTCTGTCTCTCTTCCTTGCTGATGGTTTACCCTCAACTCATCCTACATCTGCTTGCTTTATTTTCTCGTTTAGCTTCAGTTTAGCTTCTGGAATGCTGAGCATCTGTTCCTCTTGCCGGACCTCATTACCCGCTGCAGGACACACGCGCAAATACATCATCATAATACCCACAAACCCCAACGCGCAAATGGATTCAGTAGAAAAGCTTCTACTTTTTTTTTTTTTTTTTTTTAAATGCAGAGTTATACATTGCGTCGCTTATGTAGTCAAGACATGTGGCATTCTAAAACATTGATTTGACCTTTATTTAAGCATATTTCAACAGGCTGCTAATCCATAGTGTTAGCATGAAGGTATACCCCATTACTGTCTGGAAGACAGCACAACTTGTGTTTGCATCAGAATGCCTGGTCCCACTGCAGATGTCCACTGTGACAACGTGTTTCATCATCTATCACACAATAACTGCTTCCCTTTCAGTGAAATTAAAGTCTGAGTACAGATTACTAATTGGTAACTATGAATCTAACAGCAGTGGTAAAATAGGTAACAGGAGCTAATCATTTAGAAATCTCATGACAATTTGGTTGTCTGGTTTATTCATTAATCAAAATGTGAGGGCATGAGCCTAGAAACACATATGCAAGTGAGAGGCTGTTTTGCCTGTTTCTTGGGTAGAAAGCTCTGCTAACTCCACCTTGCTTAACTTTGTTACTACAGAGCAGTTTATCACAATGACCTTTTCTCCATAAACCTTTTCTGTAGACCACACGATATAACCTCATTAATGATGAAACAGTGGCCTCCACAGCCATACATCAGCTGCAACAACAGTAGAGATTTGAGTGAAGAAAGTTATTTTAGGTTGAATTTGACCAGCTTACATTTTTGTGCTTGCATTTTCAGAACACAGAAATGTCAAACTACAGAAAGAAAAGGAAAAGCCCATGTAGACTTAAAAAAGAATACCAAAGATTGATGACAATACATAGCTTTGTGCAAAATGATAAACGTGTGGCTGTGACGTGTTTAAAGTGTCAATAAGAAGTTGAAGCGTGCCGAATTCTGCTTAGTCTGTTCTATCAGAGACAACCAGGCACACACTATTACAATTCCAACCCTTGTGTTGTGGATAAAATGGAATACAGTGGGATGATGAAGTGCAGTAATGAAGGTTTCTATCAGCTTCTGGTGAGAAACCATGAAGCTAAATCTAGTGCCAATATCACACAGCAGAAAATCAATCTTCAAATGAAATCTGCAGGGGCCCTGCCAGTACAGGTGTGGCAATGGCCTTTTCATGTTTAGTGTGAATTAAATGTTAATTCCTGCAGTAAGAAAAGAAAAGAAACAAATATTAGCATGAACAAAATGAACGTGAAAGGAAATCAAATGTAAATCAACAATCAGAGGTCTTGGAGATCTCTCTCCCTCTCTTTCTCTCTCCACATCTCTCTTTCTTCATCTCTTTCGATCTCTATCCTGTATTTTGTGGATGAAATATCTGAAACATGATTTTATTCAGAACCGGTAATTCCTTTTTCTATCTGAACAAACCAAACACAGGTTGTCCAGCAAACTGTCAAGACAGGTTTAGATTTTGCAAATGTTTTTATGCAGGTCTCAGTGCAATACAAGTCTCAATGTTTCTGCTCCTTTAAGATGATGTTCTGAGTGCATCTGCAGTCTTCCGCACAGCCTCTGCCCCCTGTGTTTTTATGAATGGGCCATGTGTAGCCACTCAAAATGTAGCAATGCAGGCAAAAAGGACCATTAACACTAACTGGAACAAAAATATGTGTGCATCAGACCAAAAATAATGTACGCACATTAAAACGCCAAGTGCTTGCATCATAAAACTACTTCATCCGCTGCATTACACTGACAGTCCCAGGGCCATTAATACAGTTTCTACATTTTCTGCACCACATTCTTTGCAAATGATAAATGGCCACACTAAAGAAAAATGCAGCACCGGAGCAGTAACATTCAAATAAACGATACCTACACAAAAGGGCGTAGGGGATGATGTCAAAGCAGGAAAAGCATAATAATGGCCATGTAAAAGAATCATTCATAAAGCTCCTTCGTTGTCTTCTTTCTTCTGCCTCGTTTTTATGAATGAAACATGACTGTTAAAAATGGGGCAGACGCGCAGAGCAGCGTGCAACAATAAACCATGTAGACCAGACACCCATTTCATACCCTTCATCTGAGGATAAAAGGACAGAGGCAGCTGTAGCTTTGCCATTCATCACCACTCTCACCTTATTATTTCTTCCTCTGGGTGTTTTTGTGAATGAAATGAAAAAGTGCAAAGAACGGCAGTTCCACTTTTGTCCAGTAGTAAGCAGCATTCCGCTGCTTCCTGGTATGAACTTAGTACGAGGCTGCATTTCACACTGGGTTGCGATAGAATTAAATCTTTCAGACTAATCCTGCTTTGTGACTCATACACATAATAGCTGATGTGCAGCAGTGGGGGAGTTAGAGCAAGCAAAGGAGGACCAGTGATAAAAGTATTAGAAGTGCAGGAAGTAGCTGACAATGATGAGCTTGTTGGAGAACAAGTATACAGAAGTAAATGGGCACTAAAAGGTTGGGCTTTTTTTTTGTCACTGACAGTGCATTAGTGCACCAATGCGCTAGACTTAGAAAGGGGCAGTGAGTACGGTTTAACCCAACAAGAGTGGTTGGAGTTATGAGAGTGCCAGAGTGATTTGTGTTGTTCCCTTTCAATCCCTCTCGTTTGCTTCCTGGCACTTGTATGGTCCTGACCCAGACGTGACGCATCCGAGCGACGAAGCAGGGAGGGAGGAAGAGGGAGGGAGAGAGGCTGACTTAGCTGCTGGTGCAGATAATCATTATACTTATGATGATGATGAAGAAGAAGAAGAAGAAGAAGAAGAAGAAGAAGAAGAAGATGATGATGATGATGATGATGATGATGATGATGATGATGATGATGATGATGACCCCCCTCTATGTCAATTTCAGTCTTACAACACTTCCGTTATAAATTACTGCCCATTCTACTGTTTGGCAGGGAAGCCAAGGCACACGAGCACCCACACAGGTCCAGGGACCCTACATGCATCACTAACAACCTCAGTTTCTAAATGCTGTGCCTCCAAACCTTTAACTTCGTGTTTATACGTACGTGAAACCACAGGTGTCTTTATATGAAAGAGGAAGACTAGAGCTACACTTTGTTGAGATGTAAGTTTGCTGTTATCTTTCTTGGACTGAACCAGTCCACACTTCTCATTCTCTTTTGTAAAAGGTCACAAATCAAAGGAAACACAATTTCTGGAAAGTTCTATTGATAAATTGTATTGAATAATTTTACTTACCTAACAGAAAATGCAAAGATTGTCATTTTAGTGTTTACCTAAGGGACTGATGTTCTTTCATCTAGATAATTATTTACTCCATTGCAAATTTTGGATATATGTAAGATTTGCCAAGTTTAGATATTAGAACCGTCAAGAGTGGGATTTGTACTGATCAAAGTACCTGGAGGACTTTAACCCTGTTAACCCTGTTGAAATGGAATACCACCCCACTCTTACTCTTCAAGGAGTGTGGGCTGCTTGGTCTAGTTACATAATGCAGCACAAAACACTGCACGCTGGTTTCACATAACTCCCAAATAAAGCAGCCATCAATCAAGCATTACTTCCTCTTTGGTTTAGTGCTAGGCTAATTAGCTGGCTGCTTGAAGACTGAGGACGGCCTTTAATTGATAAACGTGGGCCGGCTACAAGAGTGTACAGAAGCAACTGCAGTGCCATGGTAGGGCTTAATCACAGGAAATAAGCCCAGGAATGGGGAACCATGAGTGTCATTAGGCCAGAAGCATGCTGGGTAAAGATGGAGCCATTAGAGAAACATTAAATTAAGCTAATTCTCACTCAGGGAGCAACAGATGTGTTTTGTTGTTGTTGTTGGTGGTGTGTGTGTGTGTGTGTGTGTGTGTGTGTCGGGTGTGTGTGTGTCGGGTGTGTGAGTGGGTGTGTGTGGGGGGGTGGGGTTAAAGAACAGTGGAAAGAAGGAAATTTGTTAAATGGAAACTTTACTTTTGTAATAATGTTAAATTATACTTTTAATACTATACTTTTAAGTTTTAGTTTTAATTCGCTATCATGTGTTACTGATTTTATATGGTATTATCCTGTTTTTATTGCTCAGCTTTATGGAGAATGGATTGGTTATTAATAGCAGACTGCAAAGAAACATGTTCATTTCCTAAAATTATTAAATATTATTAATAATGTTATCTATCAACTCATCCAAATTACATCAGTCCATAAAATTTTGTTAAGGTTTACATTTTAAAGTCATTTCAGCATACATTTGCTGTTGCAAACACAACAGTGGTTGAAAGAGTGTACCACATATACAATATTTAAATAATCTTTAGTAATGCTAAAATTAACATCATGGTCCAGTGTTGAAGGCAACTGATTAGTAACCATCAACACTGTTAAAATTATGATATAAAGAGTCCTCAAAATTCTCATTTTGGTGTTAGGTATGTGGTGATGTTCATGATTCAAAACAGAAGTAAGACCAAAATAAAATAATTTATCAATATGTCACTGTGTGGTACAGTCTGGTACTATTCTGTCACATTTCCCAGTACTAACAGTTAGCATTAACTACTTATCAAAAGCCTTTAGGAAGTTCTAAAACCTTCAGGAAATTTAACTGTGAAATTTCATGTTAAACAGATTATTAAACAATCATTTCCTTGTCCTAAACTAGGTCGAAATGTTCACTAACTTTTAACAACTGGCAATCAGATGAATCATGAGGAGGTAAAATCGTTCATTCAAAGTTTTCCTGCTGTAGCAGATCAAAAGGTAACAGCGGTAACTCTCACCCCATGAAAGGAAACACACCATGTCTATGCCATTCTGTTCCAGACTAAGCAGCGAATTTGACCATTTTAGAAGAGCTATGTGAAATGAATCAAGGTAGTGGTAGGTACTTTGATAATCAAGATGTTATACATTAGAATTACATTGTAGTGCATCTGTGCAGCTGAATTCTATACACTGAAATATGTACTAAGCGCAATAGCACCTAACAGCATATAAAAAGCTGAAGGGGCGCAGGAATTTTAGTTACCTGCCAGCTGAGTGATTTAATGCTGCAGCTGTTCATTTGGGTTTATTTCCCACCTGAAACTACAGTAGACAAGAAGGTAGGAGTAAAAAGAAGAAAAATGAGAAGGTTTCAAGGAAAAAGGTGGCAAAAAATCCTTTGAAGAGAACAAGAAAATGTGTTTAAGAAAGGGAGTGAGAGAGAGAAAGAGAGAGAGAGAAAGAGAGTGAGAGAAACAGCATGTGTGCTGACTCAAATCGGGTCACATCCTCTGCTCATATCTGTTGGACGTGTGCAGTCATGCCTGCTCAAACAGATGTACAGGAAGTTACGAGCGTATGAATATGTATGAATATGTATAAATATGTATGAGACTAGCAAGGCGAGCAGGCCACACAAAGAATATTACCAAAACACACAGACCTGGTGTGGTATCTGGACCTTGTGTGTGTTGACAGGATGAGTGAGAGTTTGCTTTTTTTCTATAAAAAGAAGCATATTTGCTAAGGCATCTGTAACTCCTGCATGAGCAATAACAATAATGTTTGATTCAGTTTTGCCTGTACTTGCATTGTCACTGATGTCAATATTAATATGAACTCCACATTGAATTTTTTTCTGCATTTTTCCATATTGAATTTTTTCTGCATTTGATCTGTTTTCTTTTGCCAACAGCTGACCTTTTCTAACACAGAAAACTGGCATTTGTCTTCGACATTCATCTCCTATATGCTCAGCAAATTTATTCTGATTATATAGTTAATCTTTGTATTATTTCTAATAAATAAGCATGCACACATTTGTCTGTATATATACACACAAAGGTACTTTAAGGTTTTATTATGTTAAATAAATGAACCTAAATGCTATTAGGAACATGGAACTTGGACCATACTTTTAACACTGACATTAATATTGGTGTGTACTCCAGACTAAATCCCGAATTTGTTTCTGAGTGAACGCCATGTCCATCAGACAAACACTTTTCCTCTCTGTATCTCATTACCTAAGGCTTTGCATCCTTCTCTCAGTTCAAGCCATGGCTCACCATGTTGTCTGTTGATGACTATAATTCCCCCACCCTCCCCGAGCCTTGTTGCCTTTGGCCCATTTACATTATCTCAGTGTGACACTATTTTGCCACCAAACCTACGGCTAGGTGGCCAACATTAATCTGGAGTGAAAGCTACAGTGACCAGCCGTAATCTGGGGTGTATCCTACGGTTTGCTGGCCAGCAGTAATCTGGTGTGACATCTGTTGCCGAGTGACCAGCAGCAGTAATGTGGAGTGCCACCTGTTGCCGAGTGACCAGCAACAGTAATGTGGAGTGCCACCTGTTGCCGAGTGACCAGCAGCAGTAATGTGGAGTGCCACCTGTTGCCGAGTGACCAGCAGCAGTAATGTGGAGTGAAATTACACCCAAGGGAAGCGCTCAGGCTGCTGGGCCTGCCACAGATCCTCAAGACAATGGAGCCGCCTCCGATGTGACACCACCCACTCTTTACTCCAAACTCTGGGTAACCCCTGCTTAGTACAGGCTGACACATATACATTTAAGATTCCCCACAATCTCTTTCTTTCTCTCTCTGCTGCTGTTCCAATTAATCAGAGCAGCAACCCACTGCCTGTAGAAAGCAGAATTACCCAGAAAAGGGGCCTCTTCTTGATTAGGATGCCATTTTGAATGAACACAGCTATGACAGTGGCACAAGGAAGCATGCTACACTGAACAATGCATGGTAGAATAAGCAAAATAATTATTCTAATAATGGCTTTTATTGTCAAGTGGTGATCAAACCACAGCGATATTTGATAGAAAGCCAAACAACTAAGCATCCATGCATTTCCTGAACATGATTTCTGATTTACCAAGAGGGATTTTTGTACAGGTACGTGTTGATTTTGTATAGGTACATGCTGCTGCCATTGCTCTTGGTGGCTTTCCTTTCTCTCGCTCTCTGCTCTCTGCACAGATCTTTCTTTCCCCTTGTCTGTACACTGCACTGTGGTCACAAAATACCATTACAGAAAGGAGACAGTAGAAATAAGAGCAGTAGAAGACGGTGGAAGCGGGAGAGGGAGAGGCTGACATGCTGAAGACAAGGGGAAACACGGGCAAAGATGAAGGGAATGGCAAACATAGGGGACAGTGAGATTAAGGAGATTTAAAAGTGGACGGAGGCTGGAGAGATGGGGGAGAGAGAGGGGGAGAGAC
>JAOYMR010000016.1:4387077-4404103 GCA_025802075.1 Tenebrosternarchus preto | reverse complement strand
TTTGTTTGTTTGTGTGTGTTTGTGTGTGTGTGTGTGTGTGTGTGTGTGTGTGTGTGTGTGTGTGTGTGTGTGTGTGTATGTGTGCACACGTGTATGCACACTCGTGTGTTTTGGTATTACTTGTGCCTCAGTTGTCATTTTTATCTATTTCTCTGAATTACACTTCACTTTTCATTCCTCCACCCCCTTCCTCTACTCCTCCTCTCCCCCACACTGATTTGGTCACACCCCACAGAAACCCTGCCTCCCCCATTCCCATCACTGTCCTTCCTTCCTTACAGACAACTTTCAATTTTGACATTTTCCATTTCTTTGCTATTTACATTCAGAATGTATCTTTTTTTTTCACTCAGTTCAAAAACAAGTGCTCAGACTTTGGTAAAAGTCACTGATCTTAAGGATAAAGGTTGGAATAAATGTCAGGAAAATACTTTCTTAATATATAGCACTTGAATTACTTATCAAATGGAGAAAATTACATTAGAGTTTTTTTTCTGCTTGGAGATTAAATCCATTTGTTGTTACATTTTGTAGTTGAGTTTAAAAAATAAGATCAAAATATGCCATAAAGGTAATAATCAGAAATAAAATCAGAGAGCAAAAACAGAGGAGAGAAAGAAAGACTGGTGTCATGACGACAGAGACAGTCAAAGGTAGAAGGACACAAGTGAAGGAGAAAAACAGTGCATAAAAGCAAGACTTTCATCACTCTTTTGGCAGACAGCACATGTGCTGCAAAAGAGAGGCATCGTTTATCAATGTTTAGTTATCATATCACCTTTCTCTTTGGAAAAGTGAGCCAGGAAAAAAAAAGTTAAATGTAAAAAAGCATAAAAAGGTAAAATAATATTAATATCATTAATATCATAATATAAGTTTAATATCATTAGCCAAGCATGCTCAGTCATCATTAACATTAGCATCCATGTATTAAATGAACAAATGACAGACTTGCCTTCTCACCAAACTTTTAGGTTGACTGTTCATTATGCACTTTGATGTCCTGTTAAATGTCAAGCAATAGATTAGATCAATGCTATCAATAAAGTACAATCAAGAAGCACAGGAGTTCACTAACAGGTATATATTTATAACCATTTATAATTATGTCTCTGTCCACAAGGTCATGCTGCTGGATGAGTGTTAGGGAGTGTCAGTGTTCAGGGGAACGCATTTGAAACACACCCTCAGTGGGTGTGAGCACAGTACTGGGGCTATAGAGCACAGTACTGGGGCTATAGAGCACAGTACTGGAACTATAGCCTGCGACTCAAACCCACACGCCAGGATCCAGCAGCACTGGAGTAAGCATTTATAAGAATGGCACACAGGCCACTAACCCAGGCAGAGTGGAAATGGGAGAATGAAGTCAGAGCAGGTTGGGTATGCACTTGTCATACCAGTAGGATGTTCTATCAGGCAAAGATCTAAAGAGCTTTCTGAAAACTCAAAAGAAATATCACTGGAAGGGGCTGAAAAGTAATTTCAAAGAAATTCCATATCAAGCAACTTACAGCTTGATGGATTATCTAAAATAGAAAAAGTTCCAGATAACTGGCAGACAACCAAGAGCGGGCTATCCCACCAGATTTAGTTCCACGGAAAGATGTTTGAAAAATTGTCTCCAAAAAGCTCAGACATTTTATTGCTACAGTCTGTGTCACAATGCACATGAATCCATAGTGAGTCATGTTTAAGCAGGACTGTATGGAGAGTTGAAAAGGAAAACACACAATAAATGTCCATCTATCTTAACATCTCCCAGAATTTCAGTGGTGTACTTGTGATACCACAGCTAAATCAGTGCATTCTTGAAACACCTGAGAGAGAAAAAAAAAAAACCAGTGCAACAGTATTTGATGATGAGTGTATGAAATGTGTTATCGTGGTGCATGACAATCAAAGTAACTGTGCCTCAGTTGTTGAATAGTAAATCCAATAGATTTCCATTTCCTCCAGGATCCTGAGGCATCCTGCCCAGTTTGGGAAAAAAGGCTACATACCCCCAGCCAAACACTGAATCATTCATTTATACATCCACTGATTAAAGGTTGAATCCCCACAGCAAAAAACAGCTCAGCTGCCAAGAGTTTTCTGAGTGACTGCAGAATACAAATGCAATGGTGCAATGAAAAACACAAGGTTCATTCTGTGATGTGGTGTTGTGTTTTTAATGGTGGGTTCAGTGGTTAATTAGTTCTAGGCCAAAATGAGGATGTTTGAGCAAGATTCACTGGAATGGAAATGTCACATACAAGCTGATCGAGCCAAACATTATGCAGAAAACCTCTTTTTTAAAACAATGTAAGAGGTCATTTCCAACAAAATACAGCTGGTAATCACCAAACAACAGCTTTTTAAATAAAATTTTAAAAAGAGCTTTTGTTTTCCTGAACAATTTCTTATTGCATTTTAAGAAAGTCATGTTAAGTTTTGTTACAGTAACTCTCCTGGATTAAATTGTGCTCTGAGCAGCAAATTTATTGGATATACAGGTGCTGATCATAAAATTAGAATATCATGAAAACTAATTCCATTCAAAAAGTGAAACTTGTATATTATATTCATTCATTACACACAAACTGATATATTTCAAATGTTTATTTATTTTAATTTTGATGAGTATAACTGACAACTTATACTTTTTTTTTACTATATATTACTTTTATATTTTTATTGAATATATTTTTCTTTGTTGTTTTTTCTTCCTTTTGTACTTTGTTAAACTTGTGCATTTAAATTCTTTGTAAAGTGACCTTTGTTCTAACAAAGGAGCTATATACTTCAAACTTATTATTATTAGTAATTAGTTTTTACACATTCCAGTATCACTGTGGTGAGACTGGTCTTTTACCCAGAATTGCACAGCTGACAGAGGCACATGTAGTCAGCAGCAGACCACTGACAAAGGGGGTGGTTGACATAAACTGTGCGTTGCAACATACAGAACATGGATTTTAGACCTATACAGTGTTTTAAATAAAGCAATGTTTCCATTTTGCTATTGCTTCCTGATCATGTAACACACGATTCGTCAAAGAGCATCAATCAATAATCTATAGATCAGGAGCACAGCACACATACGTTAACAGTAAGTGGGGCAAGGAAGGGTCTGACACAAATCAAAGCAAAGAGATGAGTGGAAGCCTGAGATCGGTGCCAGTGGCACCAGACAACTCAGCTGCTGTATTTCACCAGCAGCTGTTGACAGATGTTTGTTGGAAAGTACTAATGGTTCTTTTGTTAAATAAGAAGCAGTATGTTTGCATTTCATTTGAAACTGTTGGTGGTATGGGTGAGATTCTATAAGGGTCTTTAAGACACAAAGCCTTTCAATAACTTTTATCTACATTTTGGTGGCATTTCTTCTGTGCAAAAGTATTTGCGTTGCATTTTCAAAATGAATTTATGGATGGGTGAAAGAAACCCCTAGTCTAATTAGTAGCTCACTAGAGAATAAGCACAGTTCCTGCAGGACTGTATTACGTGTGGGCAAAGCAGGGCTTATTCAATACTCCATCAATTCACTCGTGGGTTTAATGTAATGAGCGTGATCCACGGCAGCTAATATTTCAGATGATCTATATGTGTAACGGAAAAGTAAATGAGCATTACCTCCCTCATTGCCTCGCACATTACAAAGATCTTTTAGCAAGGAGGCTCACTACAGCAGTTTAAGCAGCTACACGATACCATTGGTACATCACTTCAATGAACCCTAATTACAACACGACTGAAAGTGGGGTGGGGGGAAGATTGTGCTGGTCCCAGTCTGGTTTCTGTTTTTGTGTGCCCTAATACTGAAAGATATTGACTGTACATATACGTGAATACAACCTTGTAATATTAGTGTATCAATTTGAGAATCTGGGATGGCAATAAGCACCTCTAAATCTGAGATCATGGTACTCAGTCGGAAAAGGGTGGAATGCTCTCTCTGGGTCAGGAAAGAATTCTTGCCCCAGGACACATTGGAGGGATTTACATCTCTCGACTGTCCTAGTATCCTCCTCGAGGAGCTGGTGGAAGATGGATGGATGGATGGATGAATCTCTTACCTACATAAAAGTACTGACCTCTTCTCTGATGTAAAATAGTCCAGTTGTTTTTCGTGAGATTCAGTTATTTGAATAAATCAGTAGTTATGAAGAGTATGAATAATGTTTAAAAGTTAAGACAGTCCAAATAAATTAAGCCTAAGAGGATGACTAAAACTGGTTTATATACCACTAATCAACCTACCTTAGATTTTTTGCAATCCTCCATTAACATAACAAATCAGTACAGTGATAAAACATCACAGGTTCAGCTAAAGCAAATCATAACAAGAACAAAGCTGTTATTTGCTGTTGTATTGGCTGCGGTGATAATGCCTGCTTCTAAATGTGCAAAAACTATTACAATAAGCATCAGCAGTAAAATACATTTAAAGCCATAACTACACTGGATTCATTAGAGTTAATGTCTGGAACCTGAGCTTAAACACAGACATGGCTTTTAAAGACAGATTGTGAACCCCTCTGGTTATTTGGGCATGAATGACTATTAAAATGTGTTCTAATCATGTTATAGTTCATAATAACAAATAAAGAGGTCCTCATTTAACAAACATGAACACATTTTTCATTACCACATCTTTATGGTTTCAGTAAGCAATAAGCACAGGTTGTATTGACATATGTACATAGGGTGTTGAGCTAATAAGATTGAAAAAGGGGGGTTTAGAAAAGGCTTTCTAAAGACTTGGGATTACATCAGTCCACAATCAGGCAGAGGGTTTGTAAATGGAGAAAACGCATCACTGTTGCTAATCTAGATGTGCCCTAGATGTGGTTGTCCTTCGTAGATCCCTGGATGCACAGAAGTAACAAAACAGCAGCTAAGGATAAAGAGTCATGCTTTGAACAGGATTACATCTGTGTTCATGCCTGTACCATAAGAAAAACACTCAACAAGGATGGTGATTAAGAGAGGAGGTAATTCACTGCTCTCCAAACAAACAAACAAGCAACCAAACATACAAACAATTACTGTCTATATGGTTTTCTAAAGACCACTACGATGTATGTAAAATAAATAATGCATACCACACAAACTTTTTATAGAATCCATATTATGTGGTTTTCAAGTACGGTACAAATTAAGGTAAGTGCACAGGTTTTACTAACGTTTTTAAATCGAAACTGTTCTATCAGGTAATCAAGATATTACCAGATAGTGGATAAAGTACACAAATCCAAAATTCACTTTTGCTGAAATTCATTATCTTTATTTTTAAATTTCAGACTGTTCCTGCTACACAAATACTGTGTGGGTGGATGTGTGGGCGGGTGCAAGGTGCTTTCCTTATCGCGCCTTGCTTCCCACTCAAATATGCGCACTCACACATACACAAGGAGAGAAGAGAGAGCGAGAACGAGAGTGTGGGAGAGGCGCATAAACATAAAATAAGGGGAAACCCAGGAAAACTGCTTCGTGTTTGTAAATTCTATCGTGAAGTGCTTGGAGGGTTTGTTCGTGCGCGTGGGCAGGCGTTTCTGCCCGCTTCCAAAACTAAGGGCAACCCTCCCACGACTCGTTGTACGCCTCGATTATAAATGGATTAATTTAAAAGAGCTCTCTCAAAAGGCTTTGCAGAGTGAAATGATGGTTGCTGTAGCAAGAGAGATTGATCTGGGGTAAGTCCAAGACACGGTGAATGCCGCCTCATTAACTCCAAGTCAGAGCCGCGAGTGCCGACAATCCGTCTCCACCGTGAACGTATGCAAAGAACGCCAACGCGGCGCTTCCCTCCTAGCTTGCTTGCTGCAAAGGACGGAAATGATGAGGGGGCGGGACTGGCCTTTCAAGGTTCCACAGGCCATAGCGAGCAATAGTATTTGTCAACAGAGAGTTGTTACTTCTCGGAAGTACGAAGCAGTTTAAGACCTTATCTCCTGCAAACAAACGAAGTCACTGTATGAGTTTAACACAAACAGGCAGCCAGGTTCAATGACTTAAAATCTTTCTTGACAACCATGCAAAAACACTGTCAACAAATTTTCTGTGTGACCTAATGCAATTCATCTCTCCTAAACGATAAAGCGCATCAGCCGAGTGCAAATACCTCCTGAAAGCAGTGTAAACATAGCGTTAAAAATCATGGACATGAACTTGAACCGTAAACAAGAAATAATCTTTGCTCCTGCATACAAATACTAATGTAGGGAAATCCAATATCTGTAACGAGCACTTGATAGTGTCACAAACACTCGAAAATGTCGCAATAGAAATAATATCTCCTACTTGCTTCACAAAAGATGTGTAATAATATGCTAACAACACAACAGTATGATATAGCCTATCAGATGCAAGCTATTCACTTTGGCATGAACAACATAAAATATTAATTGGTAGGTTTTTAGATTTATATTTATGCAAATATTACAACAGTGCAAGCTTTTCCTTGGGCATTTTTGTTGCTTGAACGGAATTTGGCGGTGAGCTATTAGCGATGTTAAAGAGACTTTTAGGAACAATTATGAAACGCATTACATTCTTTGTGCAACGCATCGCATTCTAAATAGACTCACACTGCTACTGCAAAACAACAGCAGATTTTGTTGAATGACAGGGTTCATTAAGAGCATTACTCTGCGGTCTGCTCCGCGTTTTGCCACACTTCTGCATTGGACCTGAGCCTATCGCCACCGGTCAGAAACATTAAATCCATATATGCAGTGTGTATATGTGTGGGCAAACAAAACCGGCTAAAGACTTCACAGCCAATGTAATGCCATTTTACGCGCCTGGGTTGACTTTCGCAAGACGACAATTTATTGTGAGAAATCAAAGTTCGAAATATTGAACCAAATGTCACTGTATAGCTATCACGCGCATACGCTCAACCCCCATACCACCACCACCATATTAATATTGCTAACAACAGCTACAAACTAGAAAGACATAGAGAAAATACAATAAAATAAAATAAAAAACAAAAATAAATACATTACAAGGCTATTTTGACAGACGAGTGAGAACTATTCATTTATTTGAACAAGACTTTGACCAAGCGCTCACATATTCTGTTTAAAGTCCCCTTTCCAGAAAATTATCACTAGTATGGTCTTTTTTTCGAGTACCAACGTAGACAGAAGAAGCAAGTGGGAATGGACGCTGAAATCAGTATTTTCTCTATTCCTGAGTGACAGAAACGTTCGACCTTTTTTGTGAACTTTGGTACCATATTAGGCTGCCTTCTCTTACCCTGCAGAGTCGCACGTAGGCTGACGCGCGCTTTCAGGTCCAGGCAAATCATTACCTTGTGCCCTGAAACTCGATAATTGAGTATAAAAGTATGAAAACTTTGCTCGTAAAGATACATGAACCTCATATTCTAATGCGTTGAGCTACTTAAGAGTAGCAGTCCTTGTAAATGTTTCTACAGAACGTAACAGTTACACACCTCTAACCAGTGAAATTCAAAGAATTATCTTAAAATATAAGCCTTGAAAGTAGCATTCAGTTTAGCATTTGATATACTTTTAAGTACCGTGAAAAATGCAATGCAGGGCCCTAATTTAGTTCAGCATTGTTTTCAGACTGGACAACCCCATGCAAAATAATATGAGGTAAGTATTTCACGGGTCTTCCCCGGACCACCCCGGGCAATCCATACCTATGCAATAACGTGGACAATACTGCTAAAGTATATGCTACGCAGGGTCATGACTGGAATGAAAAACAATCTGAGGGCGTGTTCAAATGATTGTGAACTTTGCTGTACCAGCATTCATTCCTCGAACGCGAGCACTAACCTTTATAGATCGTTTTAGGCTGTCCAATTTCTTTTTTCTCAATAACATATTTTACATTCAAGCTGTACCTGCGCACCATGATATAATCAGTTTACTGCATTTCATTGTTTGGAAGTCAATATCTACATGTATTGAAACAGGGTAAGAGAATGCATACTGTGGACTGTAAGGAGTCCTTCTGGAAGGGACCGGCCTTTCTCTGTCTGCCGTAGTGCCGTCTCTAGTCCTCTCGCCAAAAGAAAAAAAGTACTATTTCATTCATCCCGTCTCCGTTCATTCATCTGGGCACTGCAGCGTAGCGAACGCTCTGGGTTCGATCGACACGAAAATTCTTATCAATGGAGAGTCTGACGTCAATGAGCAGCAATGACGCGCAGTCACGTGATAGCAAGGGGGCCGAAATATAAAGATGAGGAGCTGGCCGTGGTACTGAAAATATCTACAGCGCCGTCACGAAGACTTGAGCGAACGGCGTTGACGAACGAGATTCTTATCAATTTTATTCGAAACCCCAGTTTAAACAATATACCCTCATAATAGGGAAACATACAAACTAGTAAAGATAATAACTGTGTCAAATCGAAAAGTTCGAAGAACAGAGGAGAGCAAAAGTGCATTGGTCTGCGTCGCTCTTGGGATCCCGGTGAGTCCTCGTTTTCATACAACAGTATAATAGCAAAGTAGCGAAAACTACCTTACAGTACACTGTGGCTGGTTGCAACGTTTAGAAATGTAATTACGATTAACATGCACAACCGTATTAAGGTGTTAAAGCAGGTAAAAATTCACCAACCACTTTGTTTATGGTTATTAACGACCAAGGTGAAGAACAAATTTTATACAGTAAACTGTACAGCACAAACAGATTTTATACAATAAAATGTAATTAAAGGTTCCTAATTTATAGGAAAAACAGGAAACAAAGCGGCTTTTGTTACAAAGAAGAATAACAGTTAATGAGGTACATCACTGGGTGGAGTCGGAACTGATGCATCATGATGATGCTCATTTGAGTAAGATGGAGCTCTGATGTGCCTGTAAATGACGACAGCACTTGTAATGACGATGACGATGCCATATCACTGATAACAGTTCTGTAGCACCTAGAATGAGGTCCAAAAGAGTGTTCAATTAGAGATGACTGACATCGTTAGACATTAAGTAGAAAGTTTTTACTTATTTATTTTACCTTTTGTCTTGGCTTTTCGCATTTGGTCTCCAATTTGGTGCGTTTCCTCTGTAAAAGGTAAAATTTCTGATCGTAAACACCTTGAATGTGTTGACGATAATGGTGATAAGAAGAACGCATAGCGCGGCGGTTAACTGGGCATTCTCAGTGATTGGCGCATTTAAAGCTGGGAATCTATGAGCTGGGATTCTATAGTGTTCAAACTAGTATACCTTTGGCTTCCCCAAATCTATGAAACAGCCCGGCTTAGCGCACAAGATTACATGAAGTCACGGCGCCTTAAAGGCGGATTACTAATATGCTTTGGCGATGTCACCCCTTAAGAGAATTTTGCTGGATGCAATGGCAGTATAAAACAATACTTCTGAGATGGCAGCCACAATAAAGCTATACATCAGAAATACTAAACACGGAGCTGTGGTATTCAATCTTATAGTCAGAGACTATATATTTTTATTCTTCTACACGGAAAAAAGCACACATAAGCATTTTAGACAGAAAGGAAATACACTGGATATGCAAATTTAGTTGAATATTTTAGTTCACTAAAACAGCTTTGTTAACTTCTAGGATGGTATTAGCAAAGATTTTTTTTGTTTCATATAGATGCACTCAAATCAACACTGCGACGGTATGTGGCCATTCATTCAAGTACGCTTCTTTCTTTTGTCAGTAAAATCTGTACGGCAAGCTTTTTCAGACTAATAGGTGTACCATATGACGATCATGTACGGTACATTTTATTTAATAAAGAGTTTCTAAGCTGTGGTTTAATAGCACCAGCAGTCGTGCTCAGGCTTTTACGTGCGCAAAGGTTCTCCAAAGCACTCACGCGCGGCACCCGCGCAAGCTTTGCAGTTAGTAACAACGCCTTTGCAAAACGAGGACAAAACGCAGACACAAAATGTAGCTTGATTTGGTAATGTGTCCAACTGATTGACGCACAGTATCCATAAAATGCATAATAATAAATGTTTTTTAATAATGCCAAATAAAGTAGTTTTTAAAGGAAAGAATCACGTTTGGTCGCCAATTTCATTTTGGCATTTTATATTATTCATACAACTTAAATAGTTAATATCTGTCGTCTACATGACATGCATATGCATTCAATTGTGAGTCATAAAATGGTAGGGCTGTGTGCGCCATTTTATTAGAGAAAATGTTTCTTGTAATGTCTTTATTCCCTTTTGTGGATGTTGTTTATGAGGAAGCCACCAGGCACCATAAACCAGGTGGCAATTTGTTGGCTTTTATGAGCTTTTCTCAATATGTTGTTTTGCTCTTCCTCTCTGTTAGGCGCATCAGCTTCAGCTTTCACCTCCTGATCTGCACGGTCATGATTCGGTGCCACCAAGTTCCAAGTGCCCCAACTGTACTCCTCGTCCTCCTTTTAAGCCTTAGGTTTGAACCTAGCAGCACCAGCCCTGTGACTGAGGACAAAGAGACAGTCAGCAGTCAGCATGGATCACCCTCTCCTGAACTTACACAGATACAGTCCACCCAAGAAACGGACAGTCAGCGAGCGGCACAGATTGAAGAGGAACAGGAGGATGAACTTTTTAAAGATGTTGACCCCAAAACCCTAGCAGCGGTTCTCCTAGAGGCCCTGAACAAGCCTCAGGCAGACATGATGGGAAACAAGAAAGGAGAAGAGAAGGACAAGGCAGAGGAGGAGAGGGAGATCGAGGGGGCTGACAGGGACAGAGATGGGCGTCAGGAGCTGGAGCTGGTTATGGCAGCTGCTGCAGCACAAGGTAGAGAGGAGCGCGAGAGGGAGGAAGACGAAGAGAGAAAAAGAGCGGAGGAGGAAGAAGAACGGCTCACAGAAAAGGTGACAAGTCGTACCACCAGTCAAATAGTGCCAGTAAAAGAAGCGGAGGTGGACGCAAAAGAAGTGGTGAGCAGGGAGGGGCAGCAGGAGCCACAGAGAGGCACAGATAGGGAGAAGGAGGAGCAGCTGAGCCCCGAAGAACTTAAGAATTTGGAGACCATGCTTGAGGAGTTTCAGAGCTACAGTACAGCCACAAAAAGAGAGCGTGACTCCTCAGCTGGCCACAGGGAGAGCCGAGGCAACTACCATGACTATCTGGATCGCAATGGCCTCATGAACAATGAGATAAAACCCAAAGCCAAGGGCTATGACTTGGCCCTGTCCAAGAAGAAGCTCAAGTGGCAGCAGGAGCAGGAAAAGAACAAGAACAGGCCATTGTATAGAGGAGGGAACTTCATGGATGATTTTAATGACAACTTTGAGAACCAGGAAGAGGAGAACGAAGAGGATGAGGATGATGATGAGATGTTGAGTCCTGAAGAGGAAGAGGCAAGGGCTAAAGCTGAACAGGAGGAGGTGCGCCGACAAGCAGCGGAGGCTCAGAGAGCCAAGGCAGAGGAAGAGAAGCTAGCAGACATTGCCTCAGACATGCTCTTGCAATACATGGTCAAGCAAGATGGGAAGAAGTACAATAATGCAGCAGAGGACAAACGCTCAGATGAGGACACCAATGACGATGATGATATTGACCCACAAACTATTGACAAGTTGATTGAGATCTCAAGTAAGCTGCACCTGCCTGCTGATGATGTAGTAGATATAATTAGTGATGTGGAGAAGAAGAAGAAGAAGGATGCACCTGAAAATCTCCAGTTGCAACGTCCTCTTGTACCTCTTCCAGCCCCAGTAGTTCCATCTACAGCCTTAAGAGCCCCACCACCCTCTAAACCACCTAAACCTAACACAAACCCCTTCAAAGCTTGGTTCAAAGAGAGAGCTTCTGTTAAGCCCAGTAAGCCAGATTCTTGGATCAAGCAACAGTGGCCCTTTCGTGCTTACCCCTCCTATCATTTCTACCAAAAGCCCTACAGTAGCTACTACCCCATCTATATCCCATCTCCCAAGCCCAAAGCACGGTACTATGCCAAGCCATCCTACTCCCTTAATGACATCCTGGGGAATTCAATGGACTATGACTTTGATTACTCCCTCAAACGAAGGTACCGTCCCTGGGCACAGTCTCGCCCAAGGGCTCCTCCGGCCTTCCGGCAAAACCTCTACTTCCCCAACTATGTTGTCCCTCATCCTCGGACTTTCAAAGCCGTACCAATGCCCAAGGTCCGGTCACCTCTGCGTCGTCGGCCTGCCTTCTATTACCCACCCCCAGCTTCTGTAGTCACCAGACAGGATGACTATTACAGCCAATTGGAGCAGCCACAGCGTGACAGCGACGAGGAGTTAGAGAACTTCATCGAGAAGGTTTTCCTGAAACGCCCTCGCATGTTTCAGTGAAAGTGTACATAAAAGAACAAGAGATTTGGAGGGAAAGCTGGAGAGCAAGGAAGGGAACAACTAAAAGACTGTTTTTGCCACACTACCATATTTTACTTTACAGAATTAAGTTTGCTCTTTCACATTCATCTATCCTTCCCTATTTGGTTCATTTGAACAAATTGCCTGGAGACTGTTGACTATTGCCGTTTTCAACACTTTAGTTGAACAGTGCTCTCTTGATCAAATGCAACAAGAGAGGACGTCAGGATTCTTCTCCACATTCTTTTCACCTCATCAGCTACAGTCCTCCCCTAAAAAGACTGAGAGAGTTATGACATGGGGAAAGGGTGCTTTTGTCTATTGTGTGGGTGCACACAGGGCTCAAATACCCAACTTAAATTCCTTCCTATACACTCCAAGAAGGCCTTGCAAAAGCATAGAGATCAATGGGACATCCCTTTGTAAGCCTTATCTTTATGTTTTGATAGTTTGTAATGTTATGAAACTTTTTTTAAAAAAAAAAAACAGTCATTTTCATTGAGTATGAAATAGAACAGCAAAAAATTTTAACCGCACCTTTAAAGAATGCATGCACCAAGAGCATGTTTATTCAACTCCATTAAAATTCAGTCATGCTCAAACATTAGAAACAAAGATCAGTGCCATATTGTTGGGAAATGTTTGGGTTTGGATCATCCCATTAAGAAATGTATGGAGTCTTAACTGTACCTAGAAGTATTCTGCTTAAACATTTAGCATTTGTGTATGCTCATGTAAAAGAACAGAGTCAGCCCTGTACATAGTATTACTGTCTGGAGTCTAACGTTTTTTTTCTTTCAATGTGTTTTTAATATAGTTTTTCTACACAAAACGACTGATAGTTGGTGCAAAGAACGCTCATACATTCCGAATATTTATAAGAAAAACTGTTTCATATGAGCTGTTTTGAATACAGTTATTTATTGCCTTATTAAGACACTCTTTTTCCCTTTTGAGAAAAGCAGCATTTTGTCATTGACAGGTTGGCAGGTTTAATCCTGTTCACAGGGATTTTTGTGGGTAATACACATTCATGATGAATCAAGCTACAAACTATGGTCATAAACCAAAACACTGTAAAGACCTATTAAAATTAACTATTGGCATGGATGCAAAACTACCTTTAAATACAATACCAATAACCCATTTTGTTTCTATCCTTTTAGCACCACTTTCAAGGTTCTCTTGATGGATTATATGAGAGACACGTTGTCTCTTGAACTTTTGTTTTATATGAACAACTAAACTTTCTAAGCAATCTAAAACAAATCCAATGAAATCCAATGAGTCAATGAAAGTTTTTTCGCAAACAGCACAGTCTTTTGATTGAAACTGAACATATTGCTTATGATCAGTAGATTCCCTCACACAAGTTTGACATCCAGCCAGAGGCAGAAATCTGTTTAAGGTCAGACTTTATGCTAAGAAAAGGTGCATGAGACCATCAACGATTCATTCTTCTCACTGTAACTGGGTATAGTCAAAACAAAATGGTGACTCAAAAAACTTTCTGAAAGTTTCTTCAACGGCTTCTTTTTTACTTGAAAATGCTTTGGGTAAAAGAGTTATAACAGTTTTTCGGTACTCATATTTTTCAAATGTCAAAAAGAAGATCCCATAGAGCACAGAGCAATGCTGGCCACAATCTTCACAAAACTTTGACTCAACCCAAAAGGACATTGAGGAAAAAGACAAAAAGGTAGAAGAAGAAAGGGGGGGTGCTCAACATTATAATTCTTTTAAGCAGTTTTTTAAATCTGGGGAGAGAAGAAAGCCGAGGCTTGAAAAATGAATAAAGATCTGACATAGCAGAGGAGACAAGTGTCTGCACGTTTATGTGAACTTGCATCTAAAATGTGTTGGTTCTTTAAATACATTATGAGCATTCAAAAAAAGTATAAAAAAATTCAAAAGATGAATGAATAGCATATCACAGTAAAAAAAAAAAAAAAAAAAAAAAAAAAGTGAAGTCCTGTATAAGGAAAATCAGCTGTTTGTCATTTCTAGATGTACCTTGTACGTATCGTAATAAACATGCGTTTGCTGGATGTAAATAACCGCATGTTGATGACTAGTTTTGCTACACAGAGAAAATGAAATAAAATCGACTATTTTTTATTACCATTGGGTTTTTAATTGCGTCTTGGGAAAGATATGGCTCTGAAGTTGTTCTTTGTAGTACAATCTCACTATCCACACATTTCAGTTCTGCGTGACCCCCATCCCAAGCTACACTCCCTTTGTCCATTAACTACATTTAGAAAAATCATCAGGTTACCTATAATATCTAATTAGCTTAATAACTTTGGCAGAACATGGTATGACAAACGTGCAAAACTGACGCTTTTCAAGCTAACACAGACCAAGTGCTTATATTGTAAAACAGTCAGTATAATAGTTGTTCCTTAACAAGTGTAAAATGGGTCTGTTTGCAGTCCCTTAGTGTGTAGCCTTCAAAGAGGATTCTGCTAATGGGCTCCAGTGTGTTGGCACAGTGCTGGAGGGATTTTCTTATAATAAAGTAATTATCCCAGCAAAATGTCTGAGCCTTACAGCTACCTTTTGTTTTGTTTCCCTAATTAAATACAGGATTCTTGCCTTTGCCTTTGGTATGGAGGATGCACCATGTACACACCACATCAGAGCAGCACACGGGAAAACATGAAGTAAAAGCAGGATAAGAGAAGAGACAGATTTGCCAACAGGGGTTCTGAGGGAGGGCAGAGGGAGAGTGAGGTCACATGAAAGACAAGTGTGAAAGAAAAAGACAGTTCTGTTAATGAGAGACAGACAACGCTATCCACACTAGGGCTGCTGGGCAGAAGCTGCCGACTCCCTACCACACAGTAAAAGGCAAAGCTCAGGCGTGACATTTGCTCAACGTGCACTTTAGTACTCTTAAATTGCTCCACACACAATTCACATCTACCCTCTCATGTAAATCTCACGTAAAAAGGCATTCCAGCTTTCACATTAATGTTTTGTACCTGCTGTAATTTACACTAATGTGTTCTTATCAAGCACATATACCATTGCACATTATTCATAGGCCATAAACAGTTATGGTGCAAGAAGACAGTATATGGATATGGATTCTCATTAAGATGATGAATCGAGCTGATAAACGTCAAGAAAATAAATACTGGTGACACTATGACTTTAAATCCGCAATTGCTGCAAACCATCTATAATAGCTACGTATACGTTACGGACATCCTTTTCCTCAAAGGTAAAGAATGACCAAGACCAAAAGGAATGAATTCATAAGACAAAACAGTGATAATAGTTTGAGTGAAAGGTGGAGGGCGAACCAGCAAACAAGAAAGAAAGAAGGAAAAAAGGCTGAGGAGACCTAGGGAAAAATAAAGGACCTAAGAGACAGTGAAACAAAAAGTCTGCAAAAGACATTAAATGAATAAGTAGAATCTATACAATAATAATAACAACAATAAAGAAAGTGAGTAAGAGGAACAGAGAGAAGGAGCAAGAGGGAGGTGGCAAGGTTTGATGAGAAAAGACACAGCAGCCCACGGAGGTGCAGTGAATCATGAGTCACATGGCTGAGGTGAGTCATCCTCCTTCTACTGCAGAACACACACACACACACACACACACACACACACAAGCACGCAGTTGTTATATTCACTCACTCGGTAGGGCACTGCCACTGGTTAGAGACTTTGCCAGTAAAGGAGTAGGCAATGTTGTCTACCTTAATAAATACTCACAAGAGGGGACGTCTCACAATGGCTAAATGGGCATCGCTGTGTCCTAATAAACAGCAAGGCTATGAGCCACTTTTTCTCCTTGTAGAAAATGTACATGAATGCATCCACCCACACTTTTCTTCTTCAATACACAATGATATTAAATCTCTTTTAAAAAAAAGAATCTGAAACAAAAATGTATGCAACATCAAAGTCCACGTTGGTGTTCCATTAAATATTGATCTTTTTCACATTCTGCCTGACTCAACAGCCAGCACCCTCGACCTGAGAACAGGGAAAACAACATAATGGGAAAGACCACAAAAAGCCCACATGTGCAGCCTCCAGAAGCAAACGTGACCACAGCTATCAGCATCTGGCCTAAGGCAGATGTGTGACTCTTTATAAAGGCTGTGAGCAGAACTAACTTGCCAGTGAAGTGATTTACATATGAAAAATACATATGTATATTTATCAGTTTTCTATCATTTACAGTATGGAAAAAAAACATGGAGAGGGAAACAATGATCCTTTGAAGCTGAGAGGAAAACAGTAAATAAATAAATAAAATGTAATAAAACACACCTTGTATGACTAACCTTTTTAAAAGGTGAGTTGAGGTTGTCAGCGGCGTGTGTGTGTGTGTATTCAAGAGTGTTATGATGTCATTCGAGAGCAGATACTGCCAAGCTACGGTCCATACGGATAATATGGGCAGGCTGTAAAAACACGGCATTAAAAATTCATGGTGATGAGTGCGGAGGAGCCGGCGTGTGTGAGGTGAGGAGGCAGCGGAGGGCAGAGCTGCTTGGCAGCATCTCGGCCACCAGTGGAGCTGAGTGCATGCCAGCCCAGGACAGAGCCGCCTCGCGACGGGCAACCACCAAAAGGTAGGCAGGAGCCCTACCACCCTTTCTGTGATTTCAAGCATGTTTACTTTACCCTGTCACAACAGTGGTTTTCTAAATAAATAATGCAAGCTGCTTTGTTTAAAGAGATATTTCAAGATCAATTGATTGTGTCC
>JAOYMR010000016.1:4366738-4379461 GCA_025802075.1 Tenebrosternarchus preto | reverse complement strand
CCCCCCCCCCCCCCCCCCCCCCCCCCCCCCCCCCCCCCCCCCCCCCCCCCCCCCCCCCCCCCCCCCCCCCGCCTCTGTGTTTGCCTTAATCACACATGGTAAAATAAAGTCTGAGCCTGACTTACTGCAGGCAAGGTCAGTGACACAGACCAGAAGTTGCAGAAGCGAGCAATCAGAATAACTATTTGCTACTCCACACGGTCGCACTGACGCACAGAGGAAGTCATCACTTGCAACAACCTGCTGTGTCAACCTCTGATATGTAAGGTCAGATCCTGTCACAGAGCTTGGTAAGAGTATACACAGTGCCAACAGTTATGCACTGAAAGATTACTGTTTGTACAAATGCCAGAATATGTGCGCCACAAAATATCAAAGTACACACATCTGCCTACACACATGTAATCTACATTCACCAGTTATCGCTACCTGCGTTTAGATGACCTTTATAGCAAAACTGAAGCATATGCAACAGTGTGTACAATGTGTGAACATGAGAATCAACAGTTGTATATAATTCCTCACCAACACCTTACTGTTTGTTGTGTGTGTAACAGGATTTTTAGCTATTTTTATGAGTGCCTTGGCAGAATTTTTTATAAAATCTCTGCAAATACAAAAACTGTGCATCTACTGTGGCTTATAAAACGTGACAAAACTATATAACCCTACAAAACATTAATAAGCATCGTCCCTAGGCAGTGTACTTCAAAGGCAAATTCTGTAATCTGTATATTGTCATACCCTGGAATTTATTTGCACAATTGAACAACTCAAAGGATCAATTCAAATCCACTTTAAATAATGCTATAAAAATGAATGGGCATATGAGTGGATTAATAGGCCTCTCTGCGATCCTGACTGTCCAGGCGAACTATACACTTATCATGTCAGCTCACCTTTTGTAGACTATCTTTAGGTCTCTCCATTCCAGGAAGCTGCACATTTTGGGTTTCCTGGCCAGCACAACCTGCATGAGCTCTCTCACCATCTTCTTCTTATCTCGCTCCGCTGTGGCCGTGTACCACTTTTGTAACCGCAGCTTCCCCTGCCGGCTAAACAGCAGCATAAAACGCATCTACACACACACACACACACACACACACACACACGCACACACATACACACAGTGCGTCTGATCATTAATACTTTTTAAGGAGTTTGCAAAACTGGAAACTCTTTGTAGAACTGGAGAAATTTGGGTGAAATAAACAAAACACGATAGTCCTTCGTACCAGGCTCCTGTACCATAAGCAGGGTAGATATAAATCAATCCATTGACAAATCATCTCAGGAATAACTATATATAGTATATGATATATAGTATTTGGACATATATAAAATATGATATTTAGCCAATGACTAAAATCAGCCAGTTTAATTTATTAGCAATCATTTCATAAGTTTGTGGCACAGATTTAGGTAACAGAATTTGCAGTGCAACTTTTTTTTTTTAACATGAATTTTAAAAAAAATCAGTTTAACTATGCATTTAAAGAAATACTGCTCATTAAAAAAAAAAACATTTTTACTGTTACAAACGACTCTGCTTTCTACATCATTCAACATTGTTTCAAAAGTTCAAGTATTAGTTGGGCATATGGATTTCAAATCTATTAAATATTTAAGCAGAGAGTGGGAGAACACTGCATTGCTCCCCATGGCTTTCGCCTACATCACCATTCTTCACTGCACCCACCCCAGCACACAGATTGATTTAACTAATAGGAGAGGCTGTAGAGATTTACCCGCTATACATATACAATAGGCACTGAGCAATGGCTAAAAATTGCAATATCTAAAACATGCAATACACTTCAGGTCAGAGGCCTGACAGCGGGCAGTAACATTTATTTTTTTGGCCAAAGAACAGTTCTCACTGAGTGCATGATGACATGGTAAAGAGGACATTCTAGCATGTATAGTAAATCAGTATGAATTATCTGGCTACTGACGCATGAAAGTGAATCTTAGCATATATTTGTATTATATTTATTATATATAAATAAAAGGTGGCAGCGAGTATGTTCAGCTTCCTGGATTTTGCACCTGGATTTTTTATATGCCATGTGACTATAACTCATACATCAAATTAGCAATAATTTGTCCCCCAGAATAATTTATAGCACTTTATCTGTTGCACTGTACATAACTGTCTACAAACAGTAAACTCAGAACACTCGCACCAACTTCAGGTTGAGGAAGATTCTTTAAGAACCTGGAAAATATAAATACAAAATAGAAATGTTACTACTGAATTTGAAGATAAAACAACCCTTTCAAGACACTACAGTTGGAGACAATTTTAATGCCTTCAGGACTGGAGGGCTGCATGGGACTGACAGTTCCATTTGTTAAGGAGCGTTAAACTATAATGAGCTATTTTCACTTAGCCTGATCTGTATTTCTATGCATTGTCCAAAACACACACAACCATGCACTCACCCATGCTAATTTATGCATTTTATGTCTACACTGAATATCAGTGATACCAATATCTGGATCTGCATCAGTTAACTTGCACTGATATTATCACGCTTTCCTAGGCTTGCATGATGAGGCGTGGGAAGGAAAGATTAATTGAGGCCATCGACAAAAATAGCACACTCTCCGAAGAGGGAAGAGCTACCTTCTGTTCATCTGTGCCAGATCAGACCAGAAGAGTGTGCTTGCTCTTATTACACATTTATATTTGGAAGCCTTAATTAACAATCTAGAATTGTATCTAGAAGACACACAAACATGGACAAATCACAGCTAAGAAACAAATCAAGGCAGATCAGGAAAGTGATATACAGTAGGTAAAAAGGAAACAATATGCAGTATGTAATAGGGTTGAAAATTGACTGTGATCCATGATCACTCCTTCCTAGCAGTAGTTAGTTTCAAAATCACATGCAAAAGCAAAATATCAGCATCAGTTGGACAGATACTGTTAATACAACAAACACAGAATCTACAGTGCAAACACAACCATACCACACTTTACAGCTAATCTAGTCATCTTACTTACAGAGCTGAATGTTCTCTGCTGTTTTTGTACATCTAGTTTCACAAAAAAGAAGGAGAGAGAACTTTGTTGTTGCTGCAATAAGGGACAGGCCACAAAGCACCTCTTTATCATTGGGGTCTGAATAACATAGTTAAAAATGGAAAAAAAAATAGCATAATGAAAACAGTTTCAAGACATTAACATAAGTGCTTTTAGAACTTCATGAAAATGTTTTCTAGATTCTTGTGGTAGAAACTGTTCCAAAAGGGAACACAAATAACATGCAACTTAAACCTTATCTACATGTACATTACTTCCTTGATGATGGAATTTATGAAATACAGGAAGTCTACACATAACTGGCAATGTATTGTGAAACACTACATTGGTTTTAAATTGTCATATCACAGTCTGCATGCACACTGTGGCCAATATATTTATCTTTCTTCACCCATTTTCACTATTTAGCAAGAATTCATATATGAGAAGTTGTAAAAGTTGTATTTTTTCATCATGTCGTGTACCTATATTCTCATTAATATCTTCCAACATATCTAGGATGTATTCCAGAACATCTGCCATGTCACCTCCTTGAAAATCCCTCTCAATGATAACAAAACCATCTTAGTTTTATATTGCAATATAATTAGATTATTAATTGTCATTAGAATCATACATTCTCAGGCTGGAACCGCTGGTCATTGCTAAACGATGGGAGCATATCTGAGAATAATTGCTTAGCCCTTTGGGTTTTGACCAATTTAAAAAACTGATAGGTCTAGATCAGTCTTCAACAAATAGGCCAGTCTTCAACTGATCTTGTGAAAGATCAGTTGTGAAAGCCAGTTGTGAAACAAGACTGTACAATCAATTCATGGTTTCTACAACTAATCAGAATGTAGGATAAGTGCACCCTCTGAGCCCATGAAGACTCCTTTAAAATAATTGGTAATTAGTTTGTGTGTATGGTGTTGCATGTGCCCACATTAAAAATAAAATCCATCTCACTTACGGTGTGATGTTGATAGTAATGCTTTCTTGGATCTGAATATGAATATATGATGCTGTGGCTAACAGAGTACATATATAATCCAGGTTTAATTTCTAAATGACAAGGAAAGCAAGCCCATTTTTTGGCCCAAAGCTGAAACATTTCTTGATACATTTCAATACACTGAAGATTTAATCCCTTTAGAATTTAGAACTCTATTAACTCTTGAAATTGAGCATAACTTTTTTTGGCACTCAATCACAAATATATCCAATCTGTGGTCTTGTGACCCAACTAAGAATTGTCAGATAAGAATTCAGGACCACCACTGTTGGTTCCCCTTCCTCACTCACTCACATCTCTCTGTGCATATGAGCAATAATTACTAATGCAGCAACAAAAGATATACCTTTTGTGCCATCTTTCCCTAATCCTTTTCATCGGACCTGCCTGTTTCCACAGCAAATAATATTTGTAATATATTATTTGAAGGTGCCTCCCTGCCTGTCAGGTCAGCCACCTAAATGGCTGTGGTTGAGCACATGAACTTATTTACATTTTTGTCCAATTTGTCCATGTCTCCCTCAGGTAGTACACACTGTCTTTTAGTAGTCACAACACCTGGGGGTCTATAATTGTATTAAGTTACTCCTTATTTAAGTCTTGATGGCTTCTGTGACCACTGCTGGTCACTGTAGTTACATTGGTTTGTTACAGTTTGCGCACTTTTATGTTCGGTTTGAATTTTGCTCATTTCATTAAAGTGTTCGTTTGGAGACTTGCATATTCATCCTTTCCTTTTTTTTGTTTGTCTGCACATTCCTCACTGGCAACACCTACATTATTCTTATTATTAACCTTTTGTTGTTTTTATTATTAATAATACGCAATTATTAATAAAATTATCTTATTAGGCTAAATGTGCGCCTTCTATTGTCACTGTGGCAGATTTGCTGTGAATGTGAAAGTCATAGCAAAATGATCAGACCTGAGCAAAAGAAACATAATGGAGCAGTAAGGACTGTAACATGGACTTGAAGTCTGGATCTGAAGCTGATTACAGCAACAGGCCTAGCCAACTATGTAAGTTGCTTGTATATATTTAAATTGCAAATGCTTGCTGTCCTTAAGTGACTTCAACTGCATACATCTTTAACATCAAAGAAAGATAACAGCATTAATTGTAATTATAGACAATATTAGATGTCAAATATCCTATGCACAGGACATCCTAAGAGCACCGACAACCTATTCAGAAATTAACAGCCATGCAGAAAATGCTGCATTTTTTGAAGGACTATGTTGAATTTAATGTGAAGAAAATCTCAACAGTTTCTAGAAGCAAAGACTGAGGTAAAAAAAAAGTAGGCCTAACTGTTTTCAAATAATAAACACTTTCTGATTAAAACTGACACAGGCAGATACCAGTAAACTTTCTGCTCATCCAATTTTTTTTTTTGGATTTCTTTACTTTTTTACAATGTGATCAGTGGCTTTGTATATCAAAAGTTTCCAGTCTCTTAATATTTTATCATGAATTAGGAATATACATAAAACTGTCTGTAACAGATGGGTTTAAAGGGCACACCTACCCCTATGACTATATCCTAATGGTTGACAAAAATGCCTCCAAAATGCTACAAATCTACTACAGATTTGGTTAACTTTAGTAAATCTACCATCACAATCAAGCAGGTCTAGTAGAAACAGAACTACACATCTTATGTGTGCAATTAATCCCGTCGTTTCTCGCAAGAGGACTAACCAGTTAATTAAATCTTTTGTGAAGGAAAGCAAAACAAAACAAAACACAGCTAGATGGAATGTGTTATAACAAAAATGTACTTTCGTATTATGTACTAATATCATTAGTACTAGTTAATAACACAGTATCAAAAATTATTTGGAAAAATAACAAACCATTATTTTGTCAAAATTGTGCAGCAGTTGTGCTATTACATTGCTAACCATCTATATACTTACATTTATATTCCTATTCACGGACTATTGGAAAACACACTAAAGTAAAGATACTGTGGCCATAAGTAACCACGAAGTATCAAGTGACTGATACTTTTTTCACAAACCTTTTAGCCAAAAGTCATTTAAAATGAAAAACGTTCCTTTGAAATTTCCACGTAGTTAGCTAGCTTTCCCCACAGGTTAAACAAGATAATTTCCGGTCTCTCGCTCAAAAATAACTAAGAGCACATGAAGTATTTAGCTAAAGGACGCAAATTTGATTACAATTAAATGTTATGACTTGAAGACACAAATAGACTGGACTAATGGAAACTGGAAATATAGGTACCTATAGCTAGCGAGCCATCTAAGTATTTCAGCGAGTTAACTAGTTAGCTAGCTTAACTTGCTACCTGGGCTAGCTGAATAAATGACTTTAGCTAGCTTGCTAGCTACAGGTTAGGTGATATCGACACAGAAGGATATCAAGCATCTGGCCTCTTGCGTATTTATAGCAATAAGGCCAAAACAGCTCAATTCCATATAGCAATAAGAGGACATGCAGCTTAGTCTGACAACCATAACAGTAACTAATACCAACCTTATATTTTTCTATAATTAATGCTAATAGTTCTCTTGGAATCAAGAACATCTATTCAGCTAACCTGCCAGCTAGCTAGGTTAGCTAGGCTAGTTATTTTACCTACTTTAGCTTCAATAGCTGACAAAGTCTGGCTTGGTGGCAGCATGCGAGTGTAACTTACCATTTTCTCAGCTTCTAGCGAATCTCCTCACAATATGTATCTATTACAAAACCCTTTTTCATCAAAATTACAAAATACTAATCATTCATTTCTGTCTCAGACATCGGCGCTCGGTGGGTTTGAAAGACCCACTGAGGCAGTCTAAAAAAGAATCAGGTAGTTAGCGTCATCGCCTACAACGTACATGCGCATTGCGCATTTACGGGTTTATGTGTCAAACAGCGACAAAGCCTTTTCGTATAAAATGTCACGGCTTTGTAACTTCTGAGACGAATGTTGCCATTCATATGCTTGCTTACGATGGCTTCAACATATTCTTCAGTGTTCCTTTTTAACATTGTTCTTGTAATAAATGTGTAGACTATTTGTGATATATGATGGTGAGAGTACGAGATGTTCGAAAGCGGTTGCCATGACAAACCTGAAGGGTGATTCTGGTTTCCATGGTAACGGAGCTGGACGATTTTATAACTGTCCAACACAGAGAGAAGGTCTACATTTCTAAAAGGTGACAGTGTGTCGATGATAATATATAGTAACCTGTTTACAAACTGTCTTTGTAGGGTCTGTAACCCTAACCCAGAAAAAAAATATTCAACAAGGAAATTTTGATCCCCTCTCTCTCTCTCTCTCTCTCTCTCTCTCTCTCTGCGCTCCTAAAGACACGCGCGACCTCATTTTAGTTTTCATTTTTTAAGAATTAATGGAGTCTCTTCACTGGAGTCACCTAGGCAGGTTTTAGCTCCACGCAGCGTTTTTCAATAGTTAAGCTAATGACGCAAGATTATATTTATGATTACTCGATGTGAAAACAACAATATACTTTTTTCTCTGTTCTGCAATGATATGAATCTCTGGATCTGTGGACACCAGGTGTCGCTAGTTGCAAACGAACCTCCAATTTGAGCGCACGAGTTTTTCATTATAAAAATGTTTATTATATGTACGTATAAAGTGCAAATACTTTATCTTCATCAAATACGCCATCATGAAAAGAAAGCGTTCAGAAAAAAATAAATATAATTATAAAAACATCTTAATACAATCTGGATATAACAGTCTATACATAAACATCAAAATAAACATAAATATCTAAAAAATATTCTCCATCAAAATTAATACTTCTCATAAGTAGATTCATGCTTGTCATTAAAGTAAAATTAATGCGTGGGGGGATCGTTGCGTTAGATTATTTCATAAGATAACATTTACTCATCTGTGCTTATCTGGATTTCAGGGATTATTCCTTTTTAAACAATTCCAAGTCTGCATGTAATAAAAAGTGTTCTCTAATGTCACATTTTAGTGGTGTTTTCCTTCATCTGCCTTATGGAGTTTTTTGGAAAGTTCCATCACAACTCATATTGCTTGAACATTCCTAACTGAATTTATGTGAGTTAAATTGACCTTAGACAAGCTTCAGCAAACACATTGACCTGTTTGCTTTGATCCAAAGTACACTTTATATCAGGGTCTTCATTAGGTTGGATTCCAGGATGTTGCTTCTTAATTATCTTGTTCCCAGATGCATGAATTCAGTAGTACGCTGTTTGGCAGTGGACCCTGCCAAATATTCTTATTCTTTTTGCTTCTTGTCTAAAATCTGACATGGCAGTGGAATGTTAATGGCTCTCAGGCTGGTTGACTTGACCCATAAAAAGCACAGTGCCTGTGGAATTAAACAGAGAAGTTTTAGTACGTGTGTGAAAGTACTGCTAACAAAGCATCTGTCTACAAAACACAACAGACAAATGAACAAAACGCACCTGTTGGCTTGTGCTGAATAAGGAAGAGGAATGGACGGTCCAGAGTATGCTCTTCGATAGCCATGCGAGAGTAGATGATGGCAGCTATATACACATAAGACAAGCATGATAAGTGTGCTCTCATATCTCATATTTGATTAAATAATGTAGTGTTGTTTCCTTTTTTCTTATTTTCAAGCAGCTTTTCACAAGGGAATTGTTTGTACCTGTGGCTGAGGAACCTTGTGTTCCCTCTTCATTCACCTCAATCTTTACTCTCTGTAGGACCTTAGATACATACAGTGATTCTTCAGCTACAAAAGAAGGAGACTGTATATTAGACACAAGGTAGTATATTTATATACACACTCTAACTCCTTAACCAGTCAGGTCGTTGTTTTGTTTGCTTGTTTGTTTTTACTATACTTACAAGTGATGCGTGAGAAATCAGCCTTGGTTGGGTTGAAGATGTTGCCAAGACCTACTTTGCTCAGTGTGGACTTAAGATTAACATCTGTATCAATGGAAAACCTGGACAAAACATGGATACAAATGTCTATATTAGACTCACACAGTGTAGCTCCCAGACTATGAAAGAATCCACTGCTGTGTTAAGGAGTTGTTCTCTTTTACCTGGGTAGCACCAGCTGTCGGTTAACTTTTCTAAGCTGTTGTCTCCACTCCTGAAGTTTGCTGCTACTCAGCTCTTTGATCAGGACAGACAGTGACACATCCCTCTCGAATGATGACACCAGGAGCATGCTCAGTGAGTCACCCTCGTAAGGAACCTCAATGACATCATAATCAACACCATCTTCTGTAATAAACTCACCTGGATGGAGAGAAACATGAAACAGTATTAAAAAATATGCTATTTTCAATATACTATAAATTATAAAACAGCTAGTTCTGAACTGACATGAACGAACAAACAAACAAGCGAGCGAATGAACGAATGAATTTAATTTAATTCATAATTCACTCATTTGCCATTTTTCATTGAGGCATTCATTGCGTTAGTCATAATTACCATAGCTGAATTTCTGGGTTGTTCTCATCATTGGCACTGACACTGCACTGCCATTAGCTCTATAGAAAAGCATCTCTCCCGTTAGCTTGGGGTCAAAAGGCATCTTCCAGAGTCCATGGAAGTGGAGGCCATTCACCAGCACCAAACGTGTCTGTTCACTCAGCACTCCAGATGGCAGAAAGGTTGGGATCATGCCTAAGTAGAGAGGATGAAGGAACAGAATTCAGAACAAGTGTAGAAAAAACACCAACATGTAGAATACTCTTGCACTAGGTCTTAGAATAAAAAAATAACAATGGCCTAAGAATCCTGGAATTTATTCAGACAATTTATTCAAAGACATTTTAACCTTTATATGAGCTTTCTATCTCTCTGCCTCTTTTCCTTTTTTTATATCTTTCTTTCTTTCTGTTACAAATGCACATACTCAAACATACCTCCAGTTCTGTCAGACATCCAGGAGTTGATGACCTGCGTGGCAGTCTCTGGCTGGCCAAAGTCCAGCTGGTGAGGGATGCTCTGAAACGCCTTTGACAAACTGCGACGGAAGGCCTTCTCTAGCATCACCTTTCTGTCCACCATCACACCACTGGCCACCTCTACACCCCTTTCACTGGACAGGTCTCTTTGGAGAAGCCTCTGTTTCCGTGGCATTCCACGATCTGCATGGAAGCAAGGCATTATTAAAGAAAACTGATCCAATACCCGGTGCTTTTGCAAAAACTATGTGTTGATGCCCTTGCTCTGTTGTTACCTTGCAGAGAGTAGCCCATATGGGCTTTGAGGGTGTGCAATGTGCTACCAGAGGCTCCCAGCTGAGCCATCCCCAGCACGGAGGAGATGCCGTAGGGTGACAAGGCAAAGTTCTGGTCTAGATGGAAGTGGGAAGCTTCCAAGAAAACCCGGAGACCAAAATCCGTCTGGTGCTCCTGCAGGGAGCGACCCAGAGCTGACCCATAAAAGGTGAGAATCAACAGTATGCACAGGCTCTGCATTCTGCATTGGGAGAGGAAGAATAAGAGATGTCAATGTAAATTAAATAAACAAATGGCTAAATAAATAGGGCTTAAATCAAAATCCTCCTCCAAATTAAACACACAACCAGCATATTATATTTGTTTTACCATTCAGAAACCCTAAGTTGTTTTTTATTTTATTCAAAGTGTTTCAGGTTAAGGTATATGACAAAATAGAAACAACTACAACCATTGTTTCTTGGCCAAACCTCAAGCCACAAGGGTGTATGTGTTCAGAAGGCTATGAGTTACAACACTCAAACTTTAAATGAAGTGCTATACTGTTTCTGTTTGTTTACCCTGACTCACTTTTCCATCCCTCAAGGCTTATTCACAATTGTTGTTAAACAGACTGGCCCCATTATATGAGCTGCTCTTATAAAAAACAGGAAAAGTATTTGGTATGAGACCAAATGAGGTATTTTTATAACCTTTCTTTTTTATGAACCTCTGCACCAATTCCACATATAATGGTTGTGGTTCGTTAAATTGGTTGTTTACATCCACCTTGCCATTATTCCAGATCACTTTGTTCAATCAACCTAAGTTCTGTTATATTACAGAATCAGCATTACATAAACCTCTAAACATGACATAACTTTCAACACAGGTGACATGCTGCTAAAAAAGTCTAAATTTCTATTTTTGTCTCTCAAACCACTTTGTGAGAATTAACAGTATGTGACATCAAAATCAAAATACATATTTTCATTAGGTAACAAGCTAAAGTATTGCACCATCCATAGTAGTTATATGAAGAGGTTTTCCAAAAGAACAAAGAACAAAATGATAAGCATGTCTAAAGAAAGCATAACTGATGTATACAAAATTTAGGCAAAAAAACCCAATCCCAACCTGATTGCTCTTTCAGTGACTGAGGCTTGTAGATGAGTCTTCCTCGTACTGTCTGTAAAGCGCACACTGAGAGTACGAGTGCATTTTGCTGCTATTTAAAGGCCTCCCAAACTCCTCCTCTCAAGCCGGCGGAAGTTATGAAGTCACTACTGTCTGCTGTTCCAGCCTGCCCCTCTCCCTCCCCCTTCCACACACTGCAGACACAATTTTAACTTCTTTGATGGGATTTGAGAGAAATGAGTCACGTTTACCCAAGGGAACTCCTGCGGTAGACTCTGAAATGATTTGACAGCAAGTCAGTAAAGTTTCTGAGAATGTTTCTTGCATTAATTACAAACACACAGTACATTTTTCTTTCACTGTATTACACATCCACAGCTCATTCACTAGTGAAAATCGGCAATTCCATTTAAGAATAGTAATACATTTGTGAATATAAAGGACACACATTACAGTAACAATCACAATAACAATGACAATTTATTTAAAGAAAATGGGGAATGTTTATGATCTAATCAGCATCTGGAGTGCTGCTGATCTAATCATTCATTCATTCCCATTACCCACACATGCCACATATCATTAATAAGAAAAGATGTAAATCAGTATGTATTTTAAAACATTTTATAACTTAGTGAATTAGCCAGCTTTCAGCACACTTCCATTCCCTTGTGCCTCCTCATGATCTCAGACTATACTCTGAGATCATGGAAATACTACCAAAATCCTTTCAGCATATGAATATCAGCTAAGCTCACTGGCTTGTTCTCTAGCTGAAGTGACACATCACGCCACCATATTTGGTCCTGAAGGGCTTGCATTCCATGGTACATGATCATGCAGGGGTCTGCATACCCTGGGTGACACAGATGACTCCATTTGAGTGCCTGCAGATGAGAGAAACATGAGCAATAATATAAAATGAAAAAAAGCTTGTATGCTTTTTTGAACCATACTTGTGCGGTATGATGATATAGCAATGATTCAATATTCATGTCTGTACCTGGAGATGCAGAGAGGAAAGTAAGACAGAATTTATTCTCCTGTTTCGACAAATCTTTCATACTTTCATTGAAATCACTTTTTACAAAATCTTGTACAGTTTGTACATTCTAGAAGTATGACATCTATTACATTTGGGCAAACTTTTTTTCTCTTTTCATTTATAGCTAAATACTACAAAAATCATCTGCCAACTAATTATCTTTGAGCTTTCATTCAAAAATGTCTAAGCTAAATTTAAAAAATGCCAACATGGATTATATAACAGTTTATAATTCATATCTCACTCATGTCATCAATAAGCTATTTATAGTTTTGCATAAAACAATACTTCCCACATCTTCCCACATCTACATTTTTTACATT
>JAOYMR010000016.1:4345491-4365078 GCA_025802075.1 Tenebrosternarchus preto | reverse complement strand
TCACTTTTTAAAAAAAACCCGGGACAGGACGTGAAATACGGACATGTCCCGGGAAATACGGACGTTTGGTCACCCTATGTTACTCCCCGCCCGATACTTACAGGTGACAATTCAAAGTCGTGCGATTGATACTTTTAGTTAACTTCTTACAAGATAGTTAGATAGATAACAAGATTCGCTTTCATTCATTATATATATATATACGCACTTTGCAAATGTTGTATATGAAATGCGAAATAAATGTTAAAAGTTACAGCTTGCAAAATAAACCTGTCTTCACACGTTGTTTCTGGTTTCTTGTTTCTCTCGCGAGATCGGGCAACAGCTGTCAGTTAGCGTGTGCTGCCACCACGTGGATGAGATAACTAGGAAATAAGAGTAAGAAACTTTCCATAAATGTAGGATATTGTAATGGCATTAGTCAGCGTTAACTATTTTAGCTCTGTGACTATATAGATGCACAAGGCTATACATTTTGCAACTGTGCATCGGTGAGCGAATACGATTATATTTTTGTTGACTATGCATTTTCTGCAGGCAACGTGAGAACTCTCCACTCCACACCGAAATTTCGACCGCCAATATTCCTGACCTAATTTTACCTTTAACCCAATAATTATATAAGCGTGCGACCTGGCCATGTTCATGACGTCATCGTTTAAGTTGCAGTACCAGGCGCCGTGGCTTAGATGGTTAAAGCGCCTGTCTAGTAAACAGGAGATCCTGGGTTCGAATCCCAGCGGTGCCTTTTCAGAACAAACGCCATACCATATAGGTTCCATAGTAGTTACTCTGAATACTAATGTACATGCCCAAGCAGAACTGTTAATCAAATAATCAAAAAGTTTGATAACTGCCAGAGAAAGAAAACTATATGTTTACTGTTTACAGAAGGAAACAGGTTGTACAGAGAATAGGAACATACATGAGCAGCATATAAGCCCATTTAAGACTATAATAAGCACCACATAAGACTATAAGCACCATCATTTTGTTAAGTAGGAGAAAAAGAATATTTACTTGATTAGAAAAGACATGTAAGTAAGGCCACTTAGGCATGAAGTTATCTGTCTAATACAAGATAAGTAATTTTTAAATTAGTTTTACACTGAATACAAAGTATAGCTCTGATTTTTTTTTTCTGTAAGAAAGTCTGATGCTAACCTAATTACATCTGTTTAAGCTGGGGTTTCTGCAGCTGCTGACCTTGCAGATTCTGTACCATCCACTCCTTCTCACTGAGGACAGTATAGTTATATGTCTTGTAGTTGAGCATATACTGGGCACGGAACACCTTGTTGGACTCATACAGGTTGCTCCAGTACGTAGGAAGGGGCTGGAACCCACCCAGCTTGGCTAGATGATCATTGTAGGCCCACTGCTCGGAGTCCAGCTTCAGGATATGGCGGGTGGCCACTCCACGAGCTCTGCGGGCCGCGATGTCCAGCTCAAAATCCGTTTTCATTTCCTCACAGGAGGGTAGGGGGAAGGTGCCATCGAGCACAGAGATGATGAACTGAGACTGGGAGGGGAGACAAGACCAGGAAGAGAAGAACGGTACAGGAAAAAGGCAATAAATACGCAAATGCTAAAGGACTTAATAGTATAGCACATCCTTTTTCTTGAAAGAAGACACAGAAAGTGTCACTGCTGTAGTTGATGGATGCTAGGCATTAAATAGTGGTTGCTAGGATTATTATTATTATTTACTATATTATTTACTTTAGAATAGAATGATTTAAAAAATCAATGTATGCCATAACTAATATAGCATTTAAGTTACGTTCCAGTTAAAGAATGATGTAAATGATAAGTTATTTAGCTATTATGGTGGTTACTGTGACATTATTAATCTCAGCTCTCTAGTAAATTCGTATCTTTGCCCAGAAATATAACCCCCCTTAATACAGCGTCACATATAATAGAATTCTAAAAGCCCTTTAAGATGAACACTGTTACATTAGCTACAAAGAAAATAAAGGCATTTTAATGCCTAGAAGCCTGCTGTAACTAGCTAATTTTACCACATGACTCACCTGAACATGAAAATGTGGGAAGGGGCAGATGGCTCTGCAGATGCCTACTATAAAGAGTGATGGGTAGGCAGGAGGTATCAGAAACTTGTAGAGTGGAAAGACCAGGTGGTCTTTCACCTGCACGCCCACCTGCTCATCCAGGAAAGGAAAGGTGAAGTTATAGCCTGTACAAAGCAAAAACACATCTGGAGCTGCCTGCTTCCCATCCTGGAATTCCAGAGTGCCATCCTCCAGGACTTTTGTTACTGGAAAAGCCTGCTCCACTCCTGGGGGTAATGGACAGGTCAGGCGGCGTTGACCATGACTCAGGATCACCTGTTTAAAGACCAAATGGACCATTTTTTTAAAGACCATTTTCTTTTTAAAGAAATGGAAGAACACCACATGTGAAACTCAACATTAAACCCAATGCTGGTCCATGCACTGTTAAAATAATCAGATGAAAGAGTATATGGTGAAGACCTTAGCATTGACATTGGCGAGCTCCACCGCAAGGTCCAGTCCAGAAAGACCAGCCCCCAGAAGCACCACTGACTTCCCAGCAAAGGGTTCTGCACTGCGATAATCATGACTGTGCATCAGCATACCTACAAACACACACACACAAACATGCACAGACGCACAGTCTTGACCTCTGAAAAAAAAAAGAGCTTTTATGCCCTACTTCCCTAAATTCTATATGTAAAAATGTAAATGCACAAGCCCAAAGATACTGATACTGAGTCTGCATAGTATCTAGCTATAAAAGTTTCTTTTTCCAGAACAAGTCTTATACTGTGAAAAAAAACTAGATCTGTCAAAATACACCATGAATCAAACATACATCAACTTATGTTGTGCAGGAATGTTATGACATTTTCCACAAAAGATGAAAAGTGCCTCATTTTTGTCTCTTGCCTGACATCACACTTCAAGTCAGGGTTTGAAATCACTCTATTCTGGGTTTAGTCTGACATGATCACATGATCAGGGTCATTACCCTCTACCTTTGAGAGTAAGACTTTATGGCTCAAAGTTCTAGTCATGAGAGATCTGAGTGAAGTCATGTGCCAGCCAAAACCAACAGCACGATGTAAAGGCAGTTGACAATGATAAACGGCAACTTAGAGCACCTGTCATTGGAAAAGATAACCTGTACATGTTCATATTATATAACACTGCAGTGTACTGCAGATAAACACATACCTTTGAACTTCTCCAGTCCCGGTATGCTAGGAATGTATGGATCATAGAAATGTCTATAATTGAAAATCATCAAAAAGAAGAGGCACTTCAGTCTCATTTTAGTTTAGTACACAATTCCTTGCTTTGACATTCACAACAGTTTCATATGTAGCTATTTCAACTGTAATTATACACAGGATAAGATAGTTGTGACATATGACCTAGACCCCTCAAACAGTTAATCAAGAAATTGTCTGCATTTATCTTTTAAATTCTGATAATATACAAGAGAGATGGCTATTTAATTTGTAATTTATTGTTTATTGTGGAATGCATAAGAATAAAAAGCATTCTAAATCAATATTCTAAACCAACACAGTTTATAAAGAAACACACCACTCCTTTGAAAATTGATCAGTCAACCTTTGCCCTGTTATTCAATCAACTTCTATCAGTGCAACTGAAAACAGTCCTCAAAAGCCCCAGGCTTATATGTCAGGTATCTCACAGAGATAGGATCAACCCGCACATGCTGAAAGAGTCATTTTATACAACAAATCACTTATTCTACTCGAATGCCCCAATGAAGCTTTGTTCACCCAGACGTGTGCTGAATTTTAAGGTATGTTACAATCCTAAACAGGCTGTACGTACCCATTACACACCATAACAGCATCAAAGGTCTCCTTGGTGGATTTGCGCCGGTCTAAACCATCACTGATATCACTTGTGGTGACATCCCAAGCCAAACCTTTCCATCCACTCTTAACTTTTATTGGGCTCACTGCATCCACCATGGTATTAAACTAAAAGAGTTACCAGAAAAACAATGCACGTTTTCTAAGGTGTACAGGTTTTCTAAGAGCAGCATTTGTACTCTGTATTCTTGCTAATTCTATAAAATACACAGTTATGAATTAAACAGAATTTAACACTCCTCCAGCAAGTGTATTTTACTATTTGAGAAATTCCTAATCGTTTTAATAAAAGTTTCCCAGGTAATTATTATAAATCACAGCAATGATAAGGTGAATATGATTATGTAATTATGCTCCCTTGTTTATGCACTGCACTTTTGCCCACATCTATTATCTATTATTATATATTTTATTATATTATTATCTATTATATATCCATATAAGGACTGGCAGTAGTGGTGTTGAAACCATACCTTAATGTGGTCCCAAAGACGGAAATGGTCACAATACTGTTCAAGGTATTTCCGCACTTCCGTGTGATGGACAAATGAGGGAAGATGCTTTGCAAAGGGAAAATCAGGGAATGACATCACCTCTTTAGGAATATTGGTGCTGTAACATGGAAAAAATGAACAGTTAAACGATCAGTTTCTTTGGAGACACTGGCTAAAACACATCCAGTGTTACAGGTTCATGAAGAATTTAGTGCATTGTTTTAACACTTGACATTTAAGTCAGCTTGCAAAAAATCATACTTTCTTATATACATAGTGGAGAAAGACCTTCACCTAAGATCCCGGTACATGCTGCTGTGAATGGGCAGGCCGTTGTCGTAACATCCCACCCGATCTTCATAAACCCAGGTCCCCCCTATATGTTGGGTCAGCTCGTACACCACTGGAGGGGCGAAAATGTCCGGACGCGAGAGGAGATGGCGCGCGGCACACAGTCCAGCTGCGCCGGCCCCTATTACAGCGACGCGCAGCTTTCCCAAACGAGACATCCTGACACTGACAAGAAAAAGAAAATAACAGCGCGCACAGACTTGCAGTCGAATAAAAAAAACCTGCAGAAATGTGTGCGCGTGTGCGTATGTGTGTGTTGGAGAGGAGAGCAGTTAAATGATCATTTTAAACGTAGTTGTTGGTTAAGGGTTGGTATGGTCTCTGTATTACAGACTATGTTAATACGATCCAGCAGTAAATAACAACAAATCTTATTTTGAATCTGTCTGCCCTTGGAATTCTCAGGAGTACTTAGCTGTTGCCCTGGAGAACTAGTCGTTATTTGAAAGTAGTCTTGGTTACTGTGTCTTCATCTTACATTAGTTTAGTCAATGTGCTGAGCTATCCAACATGATCAGAGTGATTAGAGAAAAACGTAACCCTTACTGCACGAAAAGAGTCATTAATCATGTTTAATCTAATGGTAAACAACAACAGCCTTCCTAATATTTGAAGATTTGAAGACAAGTTTTTCACGGAAATTGCATTCGTAGTTTACAAGTTCTCCTCGTAGGAGTTTGCTTACTTACGGTAATCCGAATCACTGTAAAGACCAACAACTACAGTCCAACATGAACCGTGTGGCTCAGAACTGCTTAGAGGGAAAACCACTCGATAACCCGCCCATTTATATTTTAAGAGCCTTGACGTCCGTACAAACATGCAGGGTCTCAATAGGCTGACATTAACCCTTTGGCGGAGAGTTTTACAAGTAAGGGTGTGAATATCAGTTCTTCTAACAATTGAAGTAGCTGGTTCAAGGTTAAAAGGCGCCTCGTCTATGCTCTTGTATTTCACACTTGTCGTTTTTTTTTCAATTTACAAGCCTAAACGTAAATGTAAACGTAAAATAGTTTGTGCTTGCCGCTATTGCGAAAAAAGTAGTGAAACAGCGTCATCGATAGGTGTCAGTGAGAAACTACAAGAACCTCCATAGCCTCCAAGAGCCTTGATAGCCTCCATAGTGATAGCCGCCTATAGAAACTATCATTTTAAATTTGCAAATTGATTGCAAATGAAAACAACTAGAGTGTAAACAATAACAAAAAATATTTTGAATTACATTAAGTTTTCCCTTTTCTCATTTCTTTTTCTGCTATAATTATTCGAGTAGATTAATTTTCCATTTTTATTCTACCCTTTGCTTTCTTTGCAGAGATCACGTGTTAGGCTTACAGATATAGTTACATATTGAATTAATACTTATAGTTAATTAAACTTAATTGGTTTATTATAGCAATGCAAATAATGCAATATCAGCACTTACAGCAGGTAGGTTTCAAATATGTGCAGCGTGCCTATTAGCGTTCCCATAGACCATTGGAAACAACACTGGGCAATTTCTCCGTCCTTCGTGGCTAGATATCCGTATAATATGGCTACTTTCAAAAACAGACCGCTGCGAGCAGGGTTCGAACCTGCGCGGGGAGACCCCATTGGATTTCAAGTCCAACGCCTTAACCACTCGGCCATCGCAGCTGAACGGAAAACTTCCGGGAACAAAAAAGCTTATATTATATATGTTAATAAGGCTCATGTGAATCTATTAATCTAGATAGCTGGCTAGCTGGATAGGTAACGTCGTTGTAAAGCGGAGTAACAAGGTTCCTCGATGTTACAACGTAACAAAGTGAGTCATTAGCGAGGCCAGTACATTTAATCGTCAAGTAAATGAAACTAAAGCATTAAGGGATGCGTTGAATGAATTGACTGGATCTCTTACCCGCCTGCCAGGAAGTTACAATGAAAAGAAAACTAACTAGCTACCGGTATAACTTATTATCCCTAGGGGACGCTGTTGTTTAACACCATCCCGTGCTCTCAGAGTTTGGGAACATTGTCTGTTACTCGTCTCAAGACGGAGCTACAGCAAATATGAATATATACTCGTTTTGGTATACTCATATATCCTATCACATTCAGTTCTTGTAGGTGGGAGATGTTTTGCATGGCGTTGGAGTTTACAATCAGCAAGTTTAATGTTTTGGAGCCTGATTTTACCCTGATTTTACCCTGTTTTTAATGGACTTGAATGTACTGTGTACACTGCTTTCACTTAAAAAAAGACAGAAGAGCGAGAAACAAATAGAAGGCTTCGAAAACAAAGGGAAAAGAAATTAAAAGTACAAGGGGGCAATAGGCAGTTCAGTTCCCTCTGATGAGGAGTTACCAGTATAAAATGTGTCAAATTCAGCTATAAGGCTGTATAGGTGTATGTCTGATATAGCAATTTAGTTCAATATTCATTCAGTATTCATTCAGTGTAAAACTAATAATTTGTATTATAGAGTATCTAAAAAGTTTATTTAGAACATTTTTATAATGTTGTACATGCATTTCCCTCTGAAAACTTGAGAAAAATGGGTTGTTCCTGACATTGTTCAAAAGAAAAGCATGCTTTGATTAAAGCATTGATTGGAGAGGGGAAAAGATATAAAGAAGTGCAGAAAATTATAGGCAGCTTGGCTAAAATAATCTCCAATGATTTAAAATGGAGGGCAAAAAAAGAGAGACGTGGAAGAAAATGGACCAAAGTCCCACTGTTAAAAAAAAAAGACACGCGCTGAGGAGCACATTGACTGGCTTAAAGAGAAATGGAAAAGCATTTTGTGAACTGATAAAAGTAAGATTGTTTCTTTTTTGGGTCCAAGGGCCACAGACAGTTTGTCAGACGACCCCCAAACACTGAATTCAAGCCACAGTACACTGTGAAGTGCGGTGGTACAAGCATCATGATATGTTTCTCTTAATATGGTGTTGGACCTATTTATCACCTACCAAGGATCATGGATCAGTTTGCATATATCAAAATAATTGAAGAGGTTAACTTCCTTATGATGAAGAGGAAATACCCTTGAAATGTTTCAACAAGACAATAACCCTAAACACACCGGTAAGTGAGCAGCCTCTTGGTTCCAGGCCAACAAAATGAAGATTATGGAGTGGCCAGCCCAATCCTCAGGCCTTAATCCAATGGAAAACGTATGGTGTTGCATTAAATGCTGTTTCTGAGGCAAAACCAAGAAATGCAGAGGAACTGTCAAATAATCCTGGGCTTAAAATCTTCACAGGTGCCAGAAGTTGCTTGACTCCATACAACACAGATGTGAAGCAGTTCTCAGAAACAGTGGTTATACAATTAAATATTAGTTTAGTGATTCACAGGAATGCGAAATCCTAAAGATTGTTTAGTTTATACAGTAAATATTTGAGTTTGTAAAGAACAATGCAGACACTGTTTTTTTTTTGGTACACTGGTACATTTTTGGAACATTTTGATATACAGAAATGCTTAATAACACTGGGAAGAAGTAGAATGTTTCTGGCACTGTTGTGTGAATGATACTTTCACTTCATTGGGCAATAGCCTTTATAAAATACTCTATCTGCACTTACAGTTACATTGATTTTCTGGGTGTGGATATCTGCTTGTGTAGTTCATTAACTGTGGAGATTCCCACAGCATAGTTTTCACTAAAACTGCTTTAATATAGACAGCCTTTGGACTTATTCTCCTGACTCAGGTGCAGACACAGCCTATTAGTAAACAATGTTCTTATTTTCTATAGACCTATGAAAAACCTACATGAATTTAATTATATAAAGAAAAAAAAACTTGGTCTTTTTTATATAAACTTGAATTATTAGAATTAATATTTTGAATTATTAGAAAGTCTTATCATTGAATCAAATGTGTCATTCAAAATCAAGCTGTTCTGAAATGAAGATGTTTGAGACAGAATGTTTCTGAATTACCTAAAGTTAATGTAGCAGCATTAAATGGCAAATGGCATGGGCTCTCTGTCAGTGAGTACATGAGTGTGACATGCCTGCTTTTATTGCCATAGCAACAGGCTAGACCACAGTCAATGGGCAGCACCTGAAGTTATTACTTTTTTATAGAACTCATAAACATGTTATCAGAGGGTGGAACACCAGAGACATAGCAGTGATTCTGATGGATTATGGTCACACTACATACATAATATAAGGTCAGAATCAGGGCTGAACTTTGTAGAATGTTTATTTATAAGCCATTAAATTGATAACAAAACAGAATAAGAGCCATTGAACAGATAAGAAATGAATGTACATGCTATTTACTTTACTTTGCAAATCATAAATGGAAAATGAGCATCCAAAAATGAAATGAAAATGACACAAGTTGAACAATACTTTTTCCCTTTGTATTATATTATATAAATGTCATTAAGGAAAACTCACAAAATATTCATGTTCAACTATTCTTAGATTATGTTTCTGACACATCAATGACTTGCCCAAACATCAAACATAATGATTTGTCATCATAGTGAAGGCTTCTCAATTACAAGATATGCATAGATCTGTCTAAGCTATGTGTTTTTACACATAGATCTATCCCTTCTATACACATAGATCTATACACATAGATCTATCCCTTACACATAGATCTATCCCTTCTATACACATAGATCTATACACATAGATCTATCCCTTACACATAGATCTATCCCTTCTATACACATAGATCTAAACACATAGATCTATCCCTTACACATAGATCTATCCCTATGTGTAAAAACACATAGCTTAGATAGATCTATGCATAGCTTGTTATTGGTCTGGTCTTAAAAAAAGGTTTAGATTTAAATTGTATTTGCTTTGGTAAAATCACCAGTTCAACTGCAAGAAATATGAGGTGCAAGATACATAAATTGTTGATGGTTTAATAGTAAAAGTATAAATTACAGAAGTATCGACATCTCTGGTCTGAATTGTCGTGTCATATTGTTAAACACACCCTTCTGTAGGTGAACACTTCAAACGAATGAAGCCTCCAACAAGACAAGTAACACACACCCTGGCCCTATCACAGACAGTTACTTATTTACTCATGAGCTTTTGCAATAACTTTTTTTTTTTTAAATTCAAGAAAATGACACGATATGGATGAAGTTTTTCCATACTCCCTCCCTCAACCATAGGATATATAAATCCACTTCGTTCCTTCAAGTATGTCTCTATGAAGCTAACTATAGCAGTTAGCTATGGGCCATTTTAAACTAATACTGATTTTAACCTGGATAAGTTATGGATATACTGTGGGAAACACTGGGAATAGGTGAGATTCTGAAATAATCTTCAAGCATCTTCTTCAAGCATAATCTTTCCATAGATTTGTTAACATTTTGCTTTATCTGATATTAATTAATGATTTGTTTAGTATAAACGTTATGGACATTTGTTTGACTGTTATAATAACCAAACTATACTGACATGGTGCATGATTCACTGTAATGCTTAAATGTATGGAGTTGTTTGTATATATAATAGAATATGAACTTAAACTCAAGGGCAATTACAAAAAAGAAGAAAATAAGTGATTTAACGGAAGTGATACCACAATAAAGTTACAAGCAAGTGATATCTCAGAAAGATCAGAGATAAGCTACTGTTTTACATTCTGAAATACATAGATGGATATATAATCTCTTTTTTTTTAGTATGAAAATGTTTCTTGTTTGAAAAATCTGAATTTAAATTGATTAATTGTTAGTACTTTATGTTCTTGCTAATGGTGGAATACGCAAATATTTGAAGTATACTGCCTGTATAACCAATATTCAAATTATACAATTAACAGCAATCAGCAGTAAGAAAAAATCGTGGTCTGTTATTAACCGCTATATTTTGACCACTATATATTATTTTTTAATTAAACAAGTTACAAAAAAGTAATGAATCAACCTATATACATTTACTGTTTTTCACATTTTTTTTGCCTTTGCATAGATCTGATGCTACTGAACATGATGCTGGTAAGGTCTGCTTTGCTAAAGATATGTCATAATTCCTTATCTCCAAAACAGTTATGAATGGTGCTCACTGTTCGCATTTTATTGAACTTTTACTTAATTTAACTTAATTTAGTTTACTTATTTTAATGTACATTTACTTTCTTGTGTCTGTTGACTGATAATAATCTGTTCCTCATATAGAATGAACTTTACTCTTTTGCAAAATATGGCTCCAAAGTTCTTATACATACTTGTAACATATTTACCACCACACCCATATGTCCTGTTAAATAGCACAGAACATATTCAGTCAAAGCTGTAAAAGGGTGGAGTACCCAGGCTCAGTAAAGCATATTTCAGATCTACATCAATTTAAAACACATTAACAGAGCATATAAAAAAGACAAGATAAAAGCGCCAGTAAAAGCACTGCCATCTTGAAGAGAAAATTGCATGTGGTCACACAGTGTCCATGCTGACAAACTGCAGAATGGTATCTTTGAAAAGTTGAATTTCCCTCTTGAATTATAATTAAAAGATGACCCATACCTTCCCTTAGAGGAAGGGATAGATAAAAAAAAACAGACACTTAACATCCCCCTCCTTTTGTTTCACAGATGTGTTAGCATCCTGTGACTTCAACAACAATGCAGAACCATTCTGTAACTTTCAACAAGATCATACAGACAAAAGTGATTGGATACGTCATTTTGGCCCCACCCCAACAACTGGTACTGGACCTAGTGGGGATTATCCTGATGGAAGTAAGTGAAAGGTTCTAGAGGGCTATGTCATGGGGTCGGACATAATGACTCATTTATATTCATTGCTAAAAACATACTCAATATACTCTCTATTGTAATTAATCTAATAAAAATCTGTCAATATAGTCATGTTAACCTATCATAAATTCCCATTTCCATTCTCAGATGGCTATTACATCTACCAAGAGGCTGATAATGTTGCTAATGGGATGAAAACACGGTTGCTCAGTCCTGTGATCACCACCACAGCACCTCAGATCTGTGTGCAGTTTAATTACTTCATGTATGGCTCAGATGATAGCAACACGTTGACTGTGCTGGCCAAGCGGTCTGCCTCTGAAGAACAGCTGTGGCAGAAAGTTGGGATCCAGAGTCCATCGTGGCTGGGAGCAGCTGTTACAGTTTCCACACCAGCTGGAGAAGGGGTTGAAGTGAGTATAACTGAGGTCTCAACCAAAATCCTGGGGAGCCAGTGTGCTGCTTTGTGTGTGTAATGATTGGGGAGAAGGAGAACGCACACACCACAGTGAGTAACTTTGGGAATAGTACACAGTATCAGGGCTACAGAACTGATGCTCATTCAGACTGATTATGAACTTTAATGAAGAAACAAGAAAGGAAGGACAGACTTAACTAGACCCAGCTGTAATGATCCAAATAAATACACCTATACTGGAAATAACAATAACACACATAGAACAGACAACAGGGGAAGTAAACACTCATGGTATACCATACATAGAAATCACAGAGAACATACTAGATCAAACAAGGTAGACTAACAAGGGCATCGCATAGACTAAACCCAAGAGACAGAGAAAGAAAGGAATCCAGCTAATAAGAAGGCCAAAATACCAAAACAAGGATAGGACTTTGACCTTAGAACTTAAACAAGGAAAACCAGGATGCCTAGACTAGGGAGAGAAAACCATGCCAGTCTGGTGTGTGTGTGGGGGGGGGTGTTTTCAGTGTTTATCACTCTAATTCAACCTGACTGAGTAAACCAGAAAAAATTTCAAAAGGCTAAAGTCTCCTGTTCATGCAGGCCTGCCTTTCATCCAGTATTACAATTAACTGTTGAAAAAGACAGTGAAACTAGCATCAACAGCCAACAACAAACCAATAGCCAGAAAGAAATGTAATCCATTTACTGTTCAGGGTGAGGGCTTTATAATCATCACGACATAATGGAACCTTCATAATGATAAGCAGCTTTATACATGAGATATTACTGCTATAAATGTATCTTAGAGATTGATAAGTTTTTTCTAGATTTTTTGGCGGAGCATGCGTGAATCAGATTTAACAGGAGCTCACTTTTTTTAAAACTTTTGTGCTGGTAAAGGTGTAATATTTTTTTTAAAGCTAAAATATTTAAATGTAGTTTTAATAGGTCTCATTGTATTATATTTATATATGTTTCTCAGATTGTGTTTGAAGCAATGCGTGGGTTCACATCATCATGTGACACATCCCTGGATAACATCATTATCACTGATGGAATTTGCCCTGGTACATTTAATCATATTTCATCCGCACTGAAATCCCCATAGAAAAATGATCAAAATTGTGCAGCTAATGTGTGTCTTGACTTCTGTTTACACAGGGTGTATAGCTGGTTGTGATTTCGATGAAGAAAGCTTCTGTGGCTGGACAAATGAGATCTCAGACCCATCAATCTTTGGCTGGGAATTTTGGACAGGATCCACTGAGACACCTGGAACTGGTCCTGATGATGACTTTTCCAAACCAGGCTGTTAGTCAGATTCTTAAAATGTTCTGTCTTCCATGTCTATTATGTAAATTTTGTTTTTCAAATTTAACAAAGACATTTAGGCCTTCCTTTAGCTAATATCTGTTGTCTCGTGATAACTCGTACATTAGATCTAAACGACATATGCTCAATAGCTATGTTTGCATGCACATAAATAATTCGATATTAGTCTGACAAATGATCACAGTTTAGTGAGGGTAAGCTTAGACAGACTAAATTGTCATAATCCAATGAAGGCCTTAGTCGGCCTAAGCTCAACACGATTAAAACATGTGGTCCAGGGCAATTTTAGTTGCTCTAAAAATGTAAAGGCAGATTGAAATATGTAAAAGTTTAGATGGAACTCTATCACAGTGTCCACACAACATTTCATGACACTTCTTATAATACTACATGTGTGATGCCAGCTTTAACATACTAAAAGAAATTAGTTTTGCTTTGGTCTGCAGAGTTTTTTATGAAACCCAGTTCAGTGTGCCTATACTTCTCTCAATACAGTGGGATTTTACTTGCTGATGGATTCCTTCTCCAGTGTCCCAGGGGCTTCGGTTCAGCTTTGGAGTCCCTCCATATCATTCTCTTCATCTAAATGCCTTCAGTTGGACTTCCATTATTACATGTATGGCACTGCTGCAGACATGGAGCTTAACGTTCACGCTGTAACAAGTGGTAAGAGCTTACTCCAGAAATGAGAAGGTGGATTGCAGTCAGAAAGAGTACATATGTAGTGACGTATTGAATAATTATTTGATTGTATTGGTTTCAGAAGATAAAGTTATGTTTGAATGTGACTATTTTACTAAGGTGTTACTAGACAACAATTTGCCTAGTCAAGAAATAAACAAGAAATTACTGAATGAAAAACAAAAAATATAAAACATAACTACATCCTCAGGTGGGGAACTAGAACCTCCTATTTTCAGTCTAAGAGGGAACCAAGGACAGGGATGGAAACTGGCAGAAGTCCACTACACTGGAACAGGAAGTGTTCAGGTATACAGTGCTTAGTAGTTTTTTACTATATCTTATAAAAATCTCATATAATTATCTTATATCCACATTGCTAGAGATACTTCTCTCACTGATGTTTAATTCATAAAATCTTGAGAATTTAAAACAGTGTTATAATAAAAGAATTTTAATCAGTTGATTAAGGCTGAAACAGGTCAGAATATCTGCCATTACATGACGTGAAATTCATGAAAGTGTTTGTGTGTGTTTCAGTTTGTGATTGTGGGAGTGTATGGAGACACAAAGGAAACAGATATTGCTATAGACAGTGTCTGCATTACAGCTTGTGATGGTGAGAACTTCATCTTAAGTGTGTTGAGATTAACCTGTTATTGAATATATACATTACTGAACATTTTTCTTTTTAAGCAACCCTGAAATGGTTTTGATCTAGTGATCTCTTGATTTTAGATATAACATCAACAACTATTAAGCCGATAACTACAGTTTCAACCCCAAAACCTTCAACTCCTCAGCCATCGACACCTAAACCATCAACATCACAATCCCCAACTCTCAAACCAACTACTCCAAAACCATCTACTCCTTCAACAACTACACCAGGTAAAAGGTTTTGAATACTGCAATCTACAATACATCATGCAGTATAACCTTATCCTAATCTCTCACATTCTCCTTCACAAATAGTGAAGTGCCCTCCCGATTCAGAGTACATAGAGTGTGGTCCAGCTTGCATTCCCAGCTGTAAAGAGCCCTCCACCAACTGCACCGGCTCTTGTATCAGCGGCTGCTTCTGCAAACCAGGCTTTGTGTTCCGGGGCAAGCGGTGTGTTCCCATTGAGGAGTGTGGATGTCTGGATGATAACAACAACTACTATGAGGTAAATGAAAGACACGTAGAATCATGACGACAACATCGGTTCCAATTTAGGAAGCTGAACTCTTAATCCTATAAATGTAATTCCTATGTCTTGTATGTCTTCAGCCAGGAGAGATCATCTTTGGCAATGGCTGCTCCCAGCTGTGTCGCTGTGCTGGCAATTACACAATGAGCTGCGTGGACAACACCTGTGACCCCACAGAAGAGTGTCGAGAAGTGGGAGGAGTCCATGGTTGCTATCCTAAAGGTGTTGTGGAACTCTTTCTTCTAGCAGTGATGCTGGCGTATGTTAAACTTCTCGCATAACATAATAGGGTTCATGTTCGGTTTCAGGCAAATCCAAACCACATGATCCCAGGTCTGTTTTATTAGTGAATGTAATACCTATTGGTCTGTTCTGTCTACAGGAACCTCAACCTGCATTGCTTCGGGTGATCCCCACTACTCCACCTTTGACAAGCGCACTTATGACTTCATGGGCAACTGCACCTACTTGATGTCGGAGCCTTGCAACAGCACAGATGTGCCTTACTTTGCTGTTTATACTGACAATGAGAATCGTTTCAACATCCCCACCGTCAGCTACGTGAGTGCTGTCCACGTCCATGTTCTGGGAGTGAAGGTGTCCATCTTGAAAGGAGGAGTAGTGCAGGTGAGTGAGCAGAAAGAGAACTGGTGTTGAAAGGTGGGTTCTGCAGGCATGTTGTCAAGAGGAAATGTTCTTACTACTGGTTTCCATCTGGTCTCAGCTGAATGGAACCACTGTGAACATTCCACTAAGCCCTGTTCTTGGAGTGGACGTGTTTCAGTCTGGGACACTTTATACCGTGGCCATGAACTTTGGCGTGACGGTTCGCTATGACGGAAACCACTACATGGACATCAAAGTCATCAAAGAGTGAGTGTTGTTTACTAGCGAGAACGATCATTGCTCTGTGAATCCAGTGCTTACTCGTGTATTGGACTTGAACGTATGTGCAGCTATCAGGACAAGCTGTGCGGCCTGTGTGGTGACTATAACGACAACTTGAAAGATGACTTCCGTACTCCCACTGGTGAACTGGTGAACAGTCCAACTGAGTTTGGAAACAGCTGGAACACAGACCCTGAGTGAGTCTCTGATATTGTACCGTACATTCTGAGGAATTCCTTATTCCCTCCTGTAACTGTTTATGAGACTCTTGTCTTCGTTTGCTCCTCAGCTGCAATAAGAGCCCAGTCGATCCAAATCCTGGCTGCACAGAAGCTGAGCAGGACCTTTATGAGAGTTCCGCCTACTGTGGAATCATACTGGACAGCAAAGGCCCGTTTGCTGTCTGTCACCCACGTGTCAATCCGAATGTGAGTTCATCACACCAAACCATTGGCAGCTGAGGACTGAACATCTTTAGTCGTTTCACATTAATAACGCAATTGTTTGTGTTGATTGTGTTTGTGTAGACTTTCTTCAAGAACTGTGTGTTTGATCTGTGTGCGCTGGGCGGCCCTCACTCTGCCTTGTGTGAGGCGATTGAAGCCTACGTCAACGAGTGTCAGGATCGTGGAGTCAACATCGGGCCCTGGAGAAACAGCACCTTCTGCCGTAAGTCTGCTACAATGACTCGGCGCTCAGCTCTTCAAATACGCAAGATTAGGAGCTCCTGTAATTTCTTCTGATCAGACACTACTTTTTATAACGTAACGCAAACCTTAGTGTTGATGTGTGATGTTGTTCATTCTTTCTCAAGTGTGATTACCACATTAACGCTGTACTTTCTTTTGTAGCTCTCAAATGCCCACCCAACAGCCACTACGACCCCTGTGTCCCCCCTTGCCAGCCCTCCTGTACCCCTTCTCTACCCAGCCAGTGTACTGGACCCTGTTCTGAAGGATGTATGTGTGACCCGGGATACTTACTCAGTGCTGGCAAGTGTGTTAAAAGAGACACGTGTGGCTGCAACTACAACGGACACTACTACAAGGTGCATATGTTACTGGGTTGAACTCAGTTTTTGTTTAGTACCTCACTAGACGAATGTAGCAGACCTTTGTCTACAATGTTCTGCCTTCTCTCTGTGAACTTTAGCCTGATGAGGAGTTCTACACTAAGGACTGTGAGATGCTGTGCAAATGTGATCCTCCATTCGTCAGCTGCAGTGCTACGGAATGCCCTCCCATGCAACAGTGTGGTGTGCAGGGAGGACAAATAGGCTGTTATCCGATTGGTTAGGCATTCTTCCTCAGTATTTTTTACAATGTGTGAATTTTGTTAGGCAGTTACCTGATGCAAAAGTTTTGCAAAATAGCCAGTGCTTTTATCTTATTGGTTGGTTATTGTTACACAGTGATGTGAGTTCATTTGTCCTCGGGCTCCCTGTAGGTTTTCAGGACTGCATCATCTCTGGTGACCCTCATTACAACACCTTTGATGATAAATTCTACTCCTTCATGGGTACCTGCACTTACACACTGGCCCGCACTTGCGAAAACAACACTGGTGAGTAGAGGCCATGGCTTCTGCATACACAGTTGTGTAAGATTACTTTAGGTAGAATTCTTTGTATACTTGCTTGTAGCATCAAAAATGTAACATCATACTGTATAATCCTGCATTGGACTATGAATTGTGTCCCTTGGGCATTTTACAAATGTATTAAAATGTAAATAAAAAAGATGCTGCATCTTGCTTCGAGCACTTGTTCATTCTAAAGGTCCAGTGCTTAGAGTTTTTGTTCTGTCTTCTGCAGGGCCCTGGTTCTCTGTGGAGGGCAAGAATGAAGAGAGAGGAGTCGCTGGTGTATCTTACCTCAGGAAGTTGTATGTGACTGTCAACGGAATCACTGTGACAATGATGAAGAGCAGAACCACATTGGTTAGCATGATCTACTGGAACATTCCTGTGCAACACACTCTTCTTTCTATTGATCTTCATAGTGTTAAATCATCATCTCTGTCGTAACAAAGCTGATATGGTTTGTAACGTTTCTTTCTTGGTTTTCCATCATTTCAGGTGAATGGACGTAGAGTAGCCCTCCCTCATTCTCCCTCTCCTCTAATCTCTCTGACTTTGGCTGGGCAGTATGTCATCCTCACCACTCCCTTTGGCCTGGAGGTGCGCTGGGATGGCAACCACTACGCTAAGATCACCGTGCCCAGGTACTGCACTAGAGATGTGCTATAGATACAGGAATGTGATTCACCTGACCAATTACCTGTCTTTCACTTAATGTTTTGGAAGAAACGATGTGTTATCATTCTTGAAACATCCCAGACATTCTCTCACTAACACCATTAATTAATGTAAAAATCTGAACCCCATATCCAGCTCATATCTGTTTACTGAAAGTATTGATATAATTGTGTTAATAAAGCTCTCTCTGTTTCACTCTCTCAGTACCTATTTTGAGGAGATGTGTGGTTTGTGTGGGGACTACAATGGAAACCCCAACAACGATTTTACCAAACCTGATGGATCCCTGGCTGGCAGCTCAGATCAATTTGGCAACAGCTGGCAAACTGATGAAGATGAGGACGACACGTTAGTCTCTTCTCAGTTTTCCTCTTCCTTTGTCTGTACTTCCTCTACACATCTGCTAGAAGCTGTAAACTCTTTCCTGTCCTTATGCTGTTGTTATATGTAGAGATGATTTTCTATGTGTGGTTGATGCTGGGTTTTCAGGTGCAAGCCTGACACTGGTCCTGACCCACCATGTGACCCCAGCCTTGAGGCTGAAGTGTCCAAACCAGAGAAGTGTGGGAAAATCACTGACAATAGTGGACCGTTCAGGTAAGAACATTCTAGCATAGCACCGACTCAAATGTCTTTTATAGTGAGTCGGTTTTAAAACACTCTGTCCTCACGTTCAAGATTTGTTCTGGAGAAGAACATTTCCAAAACGCTGAAAATAAAATTGATCTAATAAAACATTATTTTTTGTCTTTTTCTTTGTCTCCCTCTCACCTGCTTTCCCTGCCTCACACACATAGGGACTGTATAAAGGTGGTGGACCCCCTGCCATTCTTCCAGAGCTGTGTGTTTGATATGTGCCGCTATCAGGGACTCCTCCAGACCCTGTGTGACCAGCTCCAGGCCTACACTGATGCTTGTCTCGGTGCAGGTGCACCAGTCCACCAGTGGAGGGAGCCAGACTTCTGCCGTGAGTCTCACCCCACACATTGTTCACAACAAGTCTACCTGTTGTATACACTAAGGTTTATATTAGAATCCTGTTTCTTAATCTACAGAGGTAAAGGTCTCTTTACCATTTGTGTTTTTTCTCCACAGCTCTGGTTTGTCCTCCTAACAGCCACTACTCCATGTGTGTGAGTTCATGCCCAGAGACATGTGTGGGTGTGAGTGGACCCCCTGGCTGTGGAGAGGAATGTGTTGAGGGCTGTGAGTGTGACCCTGGCTTTGTGCTGAGCAACAACAAGTGTGTGCCTCTCAAAGACTGTGGCTGTGTGGACACATCTGGTTCCTACCACCCTGTGAGTGTGTCTCAGAGGCATCTGTCATACATGCAGAAAAAAATGGAA
>JAOYMR010000016.1:4328544-4345391 GCA_025802075.1 Tenebrosternarchus preto | reverse complement strand
CAAATAGTGAAGTGCCCTCCCGATTCAGAGTACATAGAGTGTGGTCCAGCTTGCATTCCCAGCTGTAAAGAGCCCTCCACCAACTGCACCGGCTCTTGTATCAGCGGCTGCTTCTGCAAACCAGGCTTTGTGTTCCGGGGCAAGCGGTGTGTTCCCATTGAGGAGTGTGGATGTCTGGATGATAACAACAACTACTATGAGGTAAATGAAAGACACGTAGAATCATGACGACAACATCGGTTCCAATTTAGGAAGCTGAACTCTTAATCCTATAAATGTAATTCCTATGTCTTGTATGTCTTCAGCCAGGAGAGATCATCTTTGGCAATGGCTGCTCCCAGCTGTGTCGCTGTGCTGGCAATTACACAATGAGCTGCGTGGACAACACCTGTGACCCCACAGAAGAGTGTCGAGAAGTGGGAGGAGTCCATGGTTGCTATCCTAAAGGTGTTGTGGAACTCTTTCTTCTAGCAGTGATGCTGGCGTATGTTAAACTTCTCGCATAACATAATAGGGTTCATGTTCGGTTTCAGGCAAATCCAAACCACATGATCCCAGGTCTGTTTTATTAGTGAATGTAATACCTATTGGTCTGTTCTGTCTACAGGAACCTCAACCTGCATTGCTTCGGGTGATCCCCACTACTCCACCTTTGACAAGCGCACTTATGACTTCATGGGCAACTGCACCTACTTGATGTCGGAGCCTTGCAACAGCACAGATGTGCCTTACTTTGCTGTTTATACTGACAATGAGAATCGTTTCAACATCCCCACCGTCAGCTACGTGAGTGCTGTCCACGTCCATGTTCTGGGAGTGAAGGTGTCCATCTTGAAAGGAGGAGTAGTGCAGGTGAGTGAGCAGAAAGAGAACTGGTGTTGAAAGGTGGGTTCTGCAGGCATGTTGTCAAGAGGAAATGTTCTTACTACTGGTTTCCATCTGGTCTCAGCTGAATGGAACCACTGTGAACATTCCACTAAGCCCTGTTCTTGGAGTGGACGTGTTTCAGTCTGGGACACTTTATACCGTGGCCATGAACTTTGGCGTGACGGTTCGCTATGACGGAAACCACTACATGGACATCAAAGTCATCAAAGAGTGAGTGTTGTTTACTAGCGAGAACGATCATTGCTCTGTGAATCCAGTGCTTACTCGTGTATTGGACTTGAACGTATGTGCAGCTATCAGGACAAGCTGTGCGGCCTGTGTGGTGACTATAACGACAACTTGAAAGATGACTTCCGTACTCCCACTGGTGAACTGGTGAACAGTCCAACTGAGTTTGGAAACAGCTGGAACACAGACCCTGAGTGAGTCTCTGATATTGTACCGTACATTCTGAGGAATTCCTTATTCCCTCCTGTAACTGTTTATGAGACTCTTGTCTTCGTTTGCTCCTCAGCTGCAATAAGAGCCCAGTCGATCCAAATCCTGGCTGCACAGAAGCTGAGCAGGACCTTTATGAGAGTTCCGCCTACTGTGGAATCATACTGGACAGCAAAGGCCCGTTTGCTGTCTGTCACCCACGTGTCAATCCGAATGTGAGTTCATCACACCAAACCATTGGCAGCTGAGGACTGAACATCTTTAGTCGTTTCACATTAATAACGCAATTGTTTGTGTTGATTGTGTTTGTGTAGACTTTCTTCAAGAACTGTGTGTTTGATCTGTGTGCGCTGGGCGGCCCTCACTCTGCCTTGTGTGAGGCGATTGAAGCCTACGTCAACGAGTGTCAGGATCGTGGAGTCAACATCGGGCCCTGGAGAAACAGCACCTTCTGCCGTAAGTCTGCTACAATGACTCGGCGCTCAGCTCTTCAAATACGCAAGATTAGGAGCTCCTGTAATTTCTTCTGATCAGACACTACTTTTTATAACGTAACGCAAACCTTAGTGTTGATGTGTGATGTTGTTCATTCTTTCTCAAGTGTGATTACCACATTAACGCTGTACTTTCTTTTGTAGCTCTCAAATGCCCACCCAACAGCCACTACGACCCCTGTGTCCCCCCTTGCCAGCCCTCCTGTACCCCTTCTCTACCCAGCCAGTGTACTGGACCCTGTTCTGAAGGATGTATGTGTGACCCGGGATACTTACTCAGTGCTGGCAAGTGTGTTAAAAGAGACACGTGTGGCTGCAACTACAACGGACACTACTACAAGGTGCATATGTTACTGGGTTGAACTCAGTTTTTGTTTAGTACCTCACTAGACGAATGTAGCAGACCTTTGTCTACAATGTTCTGCCTTCTCTCTGTGAACTTTAGCCTGATGAGGAGTTCTACACTAAGGACTGTGAGATGCTGTGCAAATGTGATCCTCCATTCGTCAGCTGCAGTGCTACGGAATGCCCTCCCATGCAACAGTGTGGTGTGCAGGGAGGACAAATAGGCTGTTATCCGATTGGTTAGGCATTCTTCCTCAGTATTTTTTACAATGTGTGAATTTTGTTAGGCAGTTACCTGATGCAAAAGTTTTGCAAAATAGCCAGTGCTTTTATCTTATTGGTTGGTTATTGTTACACAGTGATGTGAGTTCATTTGTCCTCGGGCTCCCTGTAGGTTTTCAGGACTGCATCATCTCTGGTGACCCTCATTACAACACCTTTGATGATAAATTCTACTCCTTCATGGGTACCTGCACTTACACACTGGCCCGCACTTGCGAAAACAACACTGGTGAGTAGAGGCCATGGCTTCTGCATACACAGTTGTGTAAGATTACTTTAGGTAGAATTCTTTGTATACTTGCTTGTAGCATCAAAAATGTAACATCATACTGTATAATCCTGCATTGGACTATGAATTGTGTCCCTTGGGCATTTTACAAATGTATTAAAATGTAAATAAAAAAGATGCTGCATCTTGCTTCGAGCACTTGTTCATTCTAAAGGTCCAGTGCTTAGAGTTTTTGTTCTGTCTTCTGCAGGGCCCTGGTTCTCTGTGGAGGGCAAGAATGAAGAGAGAGGAGTCGCTGGTGTATCTTACCTCAGGAAGTTGTATGTGACTGTCAACGGAATCACTGTGACAATGATGAAGAGCAGAACCACATTGGTTAGCATGATCTACTGGAACATTCCTGTGCAACACACTCTTCTTTCTATTGATCTTCATAGTGTTAAATCATCATCTCTGTCGTAACAAAGCTGATATGGTTTGTAACGTTTCTTTCTTGGTTTTCCATCATTTCAGGTGAATGGACGTAGAGTAGCCCTCCCTCATTCTCCCTCTCCTCTAATCTCTCTGACTTTGGCTGGGCAGTATGTCATCCTCACCACTCCCTTTGGCCTGGAGGTGCGCTGGGATGGCAACCACTACGCTAAGATCACCGTGCCCAGGTACTGCACTAGAGATGTGCTATAGATACAGGAATGTGATTCACCTGACCAATTACCTGTCTTTCACTTAATGTTTTGGAAGAAACGATGTGTTATCATTCTTGAAACATCCCAGACATTCTCTCACTAACACCATTAATTAATGTAAAAATCTGAACCCCATATCCAGCTCATATCTGTTTACTGAAAGTATTGATATAATTGTGTTAATAAAGCTCTCTCTGTTTCACTCTCTCAGTACCTATTTTGAGGAGATGTGTGGTTTGTGTGGGGACTACAATGGAAACCCCAACAACGATTTTACCAAACCTGATGGATCCCTGGCTGGCAGCTCAGATCAATTTGGCAACAGCTGGCAAACTGATGAAGATGAGGACGACACGTTAGTCTCTTCTCAGTTTTCCTCTTCCTTTGTCTGTACTTCCTCTACACATCTGCTAGAAGCTGTAAACTCTTTCCTGTCCTTATGCTGTTGTTATATGTAGAGATGATTTTCTATGTGTGGTTGATGCTGGGTTTTCAGGTGCAAGCCTGACACTGGTCCTGACCCACCATGTGACCCCAGCCTTGAGGCTGAAGTGTCCAAACCAGAGAAGTGTGGGAAAATCACTGACAATAGTGGACCGTTCAGGTAAGAACATTCTAGCATAGCACCGACTCAAATGTCTTTTATAGTGAGTCGGTTTTAAAACACTCTGTCCTCACGTTCAAGATTTGTTCTGGAGAAGAACATTTCCAAAACGCTGAAAATAAAATTGATCTAATAAAACATTATTTTTTGTCTTTTTCTTTGTCTCCCTCTCACCTGCTTTCCCTGCCTCACACACATAGGGACTGTATAAAGGTGGTGGACCCCCTGCCATTCTTCCAGAGCTGTGTGTTTGATATGTGCCGCTATCAGGGACTCCTCCAGACCCTGTGTGACCAGCTCCAGGCCTACACTGATGCTTGTCTCGGTGCAGGTGCACCAGTCCACCAGTGGAGGGAGCCAGACTTCTGCCGTGAGTCTCACCCCACACATTGTTCACAACAAGTCTACCTGTTGTATACACTAAGGTTTATATTAGAATCCTGTTTCTTAATCTACAGAGGTAAAGGTCTCTTTACCATTTGTGTTTTTTCTCCACAGCTCTGGTTTGTCCTCCTAACAGCCACTACTCCATGTGTGTGAGTTCATGCCCAGAGACATGTGTGGGTGTGAGTGGACCCCCTGGCTGTGGAGAGGAATGTGTTGAGGGCTGTGAGTGTGACCCTGGCTTTGTGCTGAGCAACAACAAGTGTGTGCCTCTCAAAGACTGTGGCTGTGTGGACACATCTGGTTCCTACCACCCTGTGAGTGTGTCTCAGAGGCATCTGTCATACATGCAGAAAAAAATGGAACTTCTGGCAAAACTGGTAGTTAGCGTTGCAAATAATTAATTCCTTTTCAAATATACGTTTTTTAATTTATTTTTCATGTGGTTTAGGTGAATGAGAACTGGTATCTGGAGGGCTGTGAACAGCAGTGTGTGTGTCTTGGTGGAAAAATCATCCAGTGCTACAACACCAGCTGCCTCCCTACAGAGACCTGCCAACTGCAGGATGGAGAGTTTATTTGCAAACCAAATGGTACAACAAATACTTACAATTCATGCATTTGGTCATGCAGCTAAACATTTCCCTACATGCAGTTACTCTCTGCATGTCATACTATCACTTTTTATTTTACATATATACTGAAATAATCTTTTCTGTCTTCATTGTAGATCTTACTGGTCCAGGAATCTGCTCTGTGTCTGGAGATCCACACTACATCTCTTTTGATAACAAGGTTCATCACTTCATGGGTTCCTGCACATACACTCTCACCAAGCCCTGCAATGAGACCTTGGGTATGCAATACTTCACTGTCGACACCCAGAATGAACACAGGGGCAACAACAAGAAAGTGTCCTACGTAAAAACAGTCATCATCGGTGTTTACGGAATGAAGATTGTCCTGGACAAGGGCCGTAAGGTCCAGGTGAGGCACATTTCAGAGACTGAATTGATTTTCAACAGCTCAGTGCTGCATTTCCAGCTGTTTGGACCAGCTTCTCCACCATGTTACCTCTGTCATGCAGGTAAACGGAGTGCAGGTCACTGTCCCCATCACCCTGCTGAACGGTGAAGTTAAGATCTTCTTCAGTGGGAAGTTTGTGGTCCTTGAAACTATCTTCGGCATGCGTGTCCGTTTTGACGGAAATCACCACGCTGATGTTAGTCTTGCTTCATCCTACAAAGGCCTACTGTGTGGAATGTGTGGTATGTTAAATGTTTTTATATATTTATTTATTATTGTGGATTATAAAATAATAAATTATCCATCAGCCGTTAATTGAGCCATTCATTCATTTCACATAGCTGTTAAGGTCAATAATCTTATGGCAAGTAATAGTAGTAATGCTGTTGTTTAAAGGTGATCAAAATCTCTTTCCCCATTCATCTCAAAGGAAACTACAATGACAACCCAGGTGATGATAACATTATGGCGGATGGCAAACCCACAGAGAATACCAATGAGCTGGGAGAGAGCTGGCAGGTGCCTGACAACAGACCTGAGTGAGTGCTATTACTGTTAACCAATCACAAAATGTCTTACAGCGCTTCACCAGTCAACATTGTTGATGCTGATTGGTAATACATGCCTAGCGATATAAAAAGAAAAGCTAGAACAATGGACAGAGAAACGGTACCTTTCTTCTTTTCAGTTGTAGCCATGGAGGTGGTGATATTGAATGTGATAAAGATATTGAAACTGACGCAAAAAAGCCGACCAGCTGTGGAATGATCACTGACCCCAACGGTGAGAAAACACACATTCGAGATGTGACAGGTGCTTTTGAATCTGTCACACTGCAAGCTGCCTGTTTGCCTCTGGTTAAAGGCGGTCCTTCCATACAGGTATCTTCAAGGCATGCCATAAAGTTGTCCCGCCAAGCCCATACTTTGAGAGCTGTGTGTTTGACCAGTGTGGCACGGGTGGGTCTGCTGTGGCACTTTGCCAGGCTATTGAGAGCTACGCTGATCTATGCGCCCAAGCTGGAGTGCCAATCAAATGGAGGAACAGCACATTCTGTCGTAAGTGATGGTTTTATTGGGAGGGGGGCATCTGTAGCTAGTTCTGGAGGGATGGGTAGTCTGTGATGCATATAGTGTTTTCACATGTGTGAGCTGTGCATCATTTTGGATACTGTTGCTGCCTGTTTTTATGGTTCTTGAGTGAATGAGCAGTGACTTGTTTTGTTACATATTTATAAAACTCTCCAGTCTGAAGCATTTCAACATTGTGTAGCATCTCTCAGCTCTGTGTCTCCCTCCATCTCCTTTTTTTTTATCCTCAGCCATGAAATGTCCTGTTGGCAGTCACTACGAGCACTGTGGCACAGCGTGTTCACCCAGCTGTCAGGACCCGGGCTCAGCTGGCACATGTGCGGAGCCATGTGTGGAAGGGTGTGTGTGTGATGACGGACTGATCCTCAGCGGGGAAAAATGTGTGCCCTTCAGCCAGTGTGGATGTACAGACAAGGACAGTAACTACAGACCTGTACGTGAGAGAACACAAGTTTGATAAGGTTGTTGCGGAGGTGTAGCCTCAGACCTGAGTCTTCCAGCCCATGCACCACTGGATCTATTGTGCTCATTCTCTGTACATTCTAATGCTAATGACCTGTTCTATTGTGATATATATTATAGTGTTTCTCATGGCTCACTTCTGTTTACAGTGTGTACCAAAACTGTTGATTTTGGTATTTGTGTGTTCTTCAGGTGGGAAATAGCTGGTTTACTAAAGATGACTGCTCTGAGCGCTGTGTGTGTTTTCCGTTCAACAACGTGACATGTGAAGCATGGAGATGCAGCCCCGCGCAAGAGTGTAAGATCCACGAGGGCCAGTTGAGTTGTGTGGACACAGGTACGCAACCCTCGAATTATACTGCACCTTGTTTTAAACCCATGCAAGAAAGGGGAACAGGAGGCCAGACCTGCACTTATCTCTTTGCATATAGGAGTGGGCATCTGCCACATAGCCGGAGATCCTCATTACTACACTTTTGACGGCATCATGCACACCTATATGGGTACATGTACCTACACTTTGGTGGAGGTTTGCAACAGCTCCATGGTGACTAACTTCACCATTGTGGCCAAAAACGAAGAGCGTGGGCAACCCGAGGCCTCTTATGTGCGTTCTGTAACTGTTTACCTGCCCGGAGCCGTCGTCACACTCAGCAAGAGCAAGCGAGTCCTGGTGAGTTTGACAGAGAGGGGAGGAGGAGAGGAGGAGAGAGGCAATATAGAGAGATGATCATAAAGCAGATGCATCAAAATGCTTCCCAAGAATATTTTTGCACAGCAGATAAGGAAAGCTTTGATGTCATATGCTCTTTTGCCCTGTGTAGCTGGATGGTCAAAGGATCCGCGTCCCTATGGATATCACTGCGGCAAATGCTCAGGTGTTCACCAGTGGGGTCAACAGTGTGCTAGCCACAGATTTTGGCCTGATCGTCCAGTTTGATGGAGTGCACCACATAGAGATTACAGTGCCTGGAGGCTACTTCAACAAGGTGAGAAAAACTGATGTAACAAAATATCGGCCCTGCAGAATGTGGGTAAGCCATGTTAAGTGCTTTTAGTAAGCTTTATCTCAACTCTCACAATTCGCCTAAGAGGTGATATGACACTATCACATAGGAAATAATTTCAAATGAAGCATCTTCAATCATCTGGGGCCCTTTGAAACCACTTCTCTTCTTCTTTTTCATGCTTTTTTCCGTCTTTCTCTCACTCTTTGTAGGTGTGTGGCATGTGCGGTAACTACAATGGCAATTTCAATGACGACAACTTGATGCCGAACGGCCAGCCAGCTAAAGATGTTATAGAGTTGGGTAACAGCTGGAAGGCAGAAGGTGACAGTGACCCAGGGTGAGCACCTGACAAAGTTCACTACAGTAAAAATCAGGGTAACACAGTACGATGAAATGTAGTACAATAATCTTATAAACCATAGCCACATCAGTACAAGTGAGAGGGTGAGACTCCTCCTTGTTTCTACTGGTGTTAGTAAATTTAAGCTCACAGTAAACCACAGATCAGTGCAGTCAGTCTTCATTATAAATCACTTTTCAATTTCTTGCGTTTCTTCCTGTTCTTTACTGAACTACACATTTAACTAAATGGTTCTTATCTACATTTGAACCAAATTCAGTCAGTGTTTTTCCATAAATGATTGCCTCTGGATAAAATATTTAAAGCCACAGTGTGAACCAGGGACAGAGGAAGAATGCATGTTCATTTCATCCTGCTGTCGCAAGTGCAGCTTTAGTCTTAGGTGCTTTGTTTAAATGACTCCAGATCATTTCCCTCACCTTCATTATGGAAGTGTCAAATACAAAGGAGTCAAAAAGCCAGACTAGAATGTCATTCGTATCAGTGCAAATTCTGGACGAGGATGATGCAACCCAGATGAGCCCCGACTTGTTACAATTCCACTGAAGAGGCTGTAGTTTAGAGTGAGTGCATGTTTTAACCAACGGTAGTAGTCAAGAGACAAATTGCCAAACTGGAGATACAGGAAATACAGGAAATGGAAAGTGATTTTATTTTACAAATGTGCAAGTATACATATTGATAAAGAACTCAGATGAACAGTCATAATAATTGTAGAGGTATTCTTACCTTGGAGAGAGAACTCGAACAGTGCCCAAGAAAAGAACATTAAACTGAAGAAATAAAAACAATAACAGACCACACTTGACCAAACTACCCAAAATTCCAGGCAATGGGACCTGCCCTCTAATCTATTGTGTACAGACAGTTAAAACTGACCTGTGTGATGGAAAATGTAGTTGTGCGCACAGTCTAACTGATTCTCAGTCACAGTATAAGGAGAAGAAGAAACCAAAGAGAAATCTAGTGATACAGTTAATGAACACTAGCAAGTATGAACATGTCAGACCTTATAATCAGGCCAAGTTGCATAAGCAGAGCAAACGTCACTTGAAAAAAATGTTACAACCCACTACACATATGGAGAGAGAGTGAGAGAGAGAGAGGGAACAAACAAATGGAGAAAAGAGGAAACAAGCAGGCACACTGGATTAATTATGGATTAAATTAATTATGGATAATAGATGAGATCAACTTGACTATAGGATATCATTTTTTAGTCTGCTTAACAGGTACGCTAAATATAATTTACTTAAAGTCTAACCTTTATATGCATCTCTAGGAAAAACAAATTTGTAACATACTTGCATGGTAAAGAATGACGACTGTGTCTATTCTCTCTGTCTCTCATCCATTCATTTTCACCTTTACACCCTCTCTCCATCACCCTCCCTGCAGATGCCATCCTGATACACGTCCTGACGTCCACCCCAACTGCACGGCCAAAGAAGAGGAAGCGATCAGGGCTCAGTGTGCCGGCGTCCTCGAGTCCGACCGCTTCAAGCCCTGCCACGCGCTCATCCCCCCGGAGGCCTTTGTTGGGAACTGCGTCTACGACATGTGCGAGTACGGCGGTATGCAGTCCACGCTGTGCGACAACGTGGATTCCTACGCCCAGGCCTGCCAGAGCGCGGGCGTGACCATCAGCTGGAGGAACAGCACCTTCTGCCGTAAGTGACCCCAAGCCAGAACCTTAACCGTTCCTTAACCAATAATCCCATTCCTTAACCAATAATCCTGCTCCTGAACCAATAATCCCATTCCTTAACCAATAATCCCGTTCCTTAACCATACTCTTTCCACAAAAGCCTTGCACAGGCATTCTGGAATAATACAACAACATTATATACGCAGTGTAAAGCCAGAATAAGTGCACAGTCAGGGTCATAGTGGTTCTCTTGCACCTTCTCCCGCAGCTCTTCCGTGCCCACCGAACAGCCACTACTCGGACTGCACACCCCCATGCCCCCCAACTTGCGCCGACCTCTTCCCCATCTTTTGCCCCCTGCCGCCCAGCAGCTGCGTGGAGGGCTGCCAGTGTGACGCCGGCTTCGTTCTGAGCGACAGCAAGTGCGTGTTGCTCACCAACTGCGGCTGCGTTGATGGCAGAGGAGAATATCATGACGTAAGTGAAGAGGCAGACAGGCTCTTCGAAGAGCCAAAACCACGCGCTTCAAAACACCGCTTGCTTCATAACATGTTGGCCCCGTCTGCAGAGATAATCACGAGACGTGTTGCAGGTCGGAGATTCCTGGGTGACGGAGCACTGCGATCAGAAGTGTGCGTGTACTACGGGTGGAGTCCTCTCCTGCACGGAGTTCCAGTGCAGCTCCAACTCCGTGTGCGCCTTGAACAAAGATGGAGAACGTTACTGCAAACCTGAGAGTGCGTCCCGGCAGCTCCTGTCCTCTCTCTCTCTCTCTCTCTCTCTCTCTCTCATTTGCTGTCCTTACCTGACAGAACAAAAAGCCACTGCTGTTTCTAGTGGATGCTCATATTGTAAAAATCTGTTCATGTCAGTGTCTTTGTTAAATATTTTTCACGTTACCACATATGGAGTATGTGTATAATGTTCCCTATATCATTCACAGGTTTTGACAAGTGCACAATTTCCGGAGACCCACACTATCATACCTTCGACAAATTCAACCACCACTACCAGGGACCATACACATACGTGCTAACCAAGGACCATGATCTGCCCAGCTTCCTCACGCCCTTCACCGTGAGGGGCAAGAACGCTCGCAGGGGAGGCAACAGCCGCATCTCCTTCCTGCACGAGGTCTACGTGGACGTGTATGGTGTCAGCATTCGCATGCTACAGAAGAAGGTTCTGCTGGTAAGAAAGTGTGGAATTGGGAGGGATCTCAAACAAAGAAAAAATTCCCTGTCATAGTCTCTACAGTAATAGACTCTGCAGTTAGTAATTATTTGGATAAAAAAAATCCATGTACAGTATTTAACCAAATGCTTTGCTCTGGCTGGTTCACATTCTGTGTTCTCTTGCCCAGGTTGATGATGAGCGAGTGTCCCCTCCTTTGAGCCCTAAGCAAGGATTACGGATAACCCTCAACTCACGCTACCTTCAGCTCTCCACCGACTTTGGCCTCACAGTGCGCTTCGACGGCAAAATGCAAGGAGGTAAGTACCGGCGGCTGCACACGGTAGCTCAACTCACACACGCCACATGCCCGTGTCAACACCGACTCACTTCTCCACGCAGAGGTGATCCTGCCGACCACCTACAGGACACACGTGCTTGGCCTGTGCGGGAACTACGACCGCAACTCCAGAAATGAGTACGTGAAGCCCGATGGCAGCCTGGCCCGCGACCTGAACGAGTTCGGAGACAGCTGGAGAGTGAGCGACAGGCAAGGGGAGGAGCTCCGTACCACAGATCTGCCTCGGCTTGCCCACCTGCACAGGTGTGTGAGGCAAACTCCCAAACTGGACTTTTTTACCTGGTCAACAGCACCTTCCAGTTACTGCTTTACACATGCATAAACATGCTATAAAAGATTATATGTAAATATTATACATTATCAAGATTGATTAGATATATTTAAAGGTCATTTTCAAAGGTCAGCATTTCTCCATATCCCCCCCCCCATCACTGCCTCTCTTCCTCTCTCTTCATCTCAGGAGGGCGTTGGAGGACGAGCTAGATTCAGGCTTTGAGACACGCGACTGCTCTGATGCGCTGCTGGAAGAGCTGAACGGGGTGAACCAGTGTGGAGCGCTGAGCAACCCTGAAGGACCCTTCGCCAGCTGCCACACCACCATTGCTCCTGATGCCTTCCACGCGTGAGTGCTCTCCTGTTCCACAGCAACAAACTGCACCAGCATCCACTTTGAAAAGTCATGTTAGTAGCATGCATATAGGTCTCTGTAAGGTGATGACTACTGAATATTCTGTACTGAGTAGGTTAGCATATACTGAACTCTTGCACGCCCTTCTCTATGCATACTTGCTCAGTTCTCCAACAGTGAACAAAGCCATCGCGTGGTTGGCAGGTGATGTTTTTTGGTGTGATTAAATAAATAATGGCTTGGAGATGTGTTATTTATTGCACCGAAGCAGTGAACATGTGCATGCATGTGTGTGTTGCAGGGACTGTGTGTTTGACCTCTGTGCAGAGCAGAGCAACCCCACATTACGCTGTGCAAGCTATGCTGTTTATGCCTTGGCTTGTCAGGAACAAGGCGTTGAACTTGGGTCTTGGAGGCAAAAGCTGGACTGTAGTATGTCTCACAAGCACAGACGTTTGAAACAAATCACACTTTAAACTTGGGTTCACCGACAGCAAACATACATACATTCACAATAAACAAATACATAGTAATAAGCAATAACGCATGCAGATAGTATATAGCGTGTCTTTACATGCACACTGGCAAGCACTCGACACACCCCGGCATAAGCTCAGCAACACTGTGAACTCATCGCTCTTTGGTCTGTGTTCATACGTAGCTCTGAGCTGTGGTGCCAACAGCAGCTACACCAGCTGCATGACCACGTGCCCGGCGTCCTGCGCAGACCTGGCTGCACCCTCAGAGTGCGAGCAGAGTGCATGTGCGGAGGGGTGCAAATGTGATCCCGGGTTCACCATGAGCGACAGCGAATGCGTCCCTTTCAACCAGTGCGGCTGCACCTACCTGGGGCGCTACTACGCTGTAAGGGGGGGGGGGGCACTGCTGCTGTGGCAGTTTGCATTTTTGTGTGAGGTTTTCAGAGGAACTTGTATCTCATTTTTCTTGGGGGTTTCCTTACGTGCAGCTGAAGGAGAGGTTTGTGACAGAGGACTGTGCTCAGAGCTGTGAATGTACCCCTACTGGTACGGTCTGTCAGTCCAAAGGATGCACAAAGACGCAAGTCTGTACCATTTACGATACCAGACGAGACTGTTATGAGTGTGAGTGTCTTCCAATAAATCACCAACAATGCACCCCTTACAACTTCCACTACACAAGACTCAAACGACAAACATCCATGCAAGACTTAACAAGGTTTGTTAAAGAAACAGGAGGCTGATTCCACTCTCTCCCTCTCTTTCAGCGAGTCCGTGCCTGTCCTCACCTTGTCAGAATGGTGGCACTTGCGTTCCATTATCGAGTACAAGTTACAGCTGCTTGTGTCCAGAGGGGTTTGAGGGAACCAACTGTGATTTGGAGAAGATATACCCTGATGGTGGTTTAGGTAAGCAACAACAACAAAAAAGAACAGAACAAAAAATATTCACGTTCTTTATATTTATGGACTAGCTTTGTTTAACCATTGTTTTGATAGATCAAACAACTATTATACTCATTGCTGTCTTGGTACCACTTGCCATCATCATTATTGTTGCTGCAATTGTGTGCGTCTGCAAGAAATCCAGGTATGCCTTGTTGTCCAGGTTGTCTTGTATTATAAACAACACAATTAAACTTTGTCATGAAAACGTAATAACTAAAAAAATATTCTGAATGTTCTGACTATAACCAGTGCAAAAGAGTGAGTGTAAAATGAGGGGGATGTACACTAAAGACAGTAATTATACAATATAACTAAGTAATATAAACACAATATAAATGCAATTACCCTTAACTGTCAAATGTCTGCATATGAACCCTCAACAACAACAAAAAAAACTGTCCAGCCATTTATAGACTGTATAACAAACCTAAAAATGTATATGAACCTAAAACAAATAAAATCAAAGTGGAATTTGGTTCTCTCCTCAGGCCCATAAAAAACACCTGCGATCCTAACACGAGCCGCAGCCTTCCACTGAAAAATACAGGTATGTGCTATTTTTCCTGCAGACATTGTTTAATATGAATAAACCATGTGAATAATGTAACCAATATTTCCCAACAGATTTCCCCTATGAAAATATTGATGACCATAGGAAAAGTGCAGATAGCTTGGTGACCAAATCTTCCAAGTTCTAGAGTAACCTTCTATTTTGATTTGGACATGTTTTTTTTTTTTTTATTTATTGAATTTTAATGTAATGCTCTCAGAGAATTAACACTTGAACGAAGCACCTCTGTGAATATTTTTAGGTTTGTAATCAAGTTTTAGTAACTTGTTTGTACGCACTACTGTAATATGTCATGCTATAATCAAGTGTATGTACATCTTGTATCTCATTCAGAAATTAAAGTTATATGATAAAAAAAAAAAACCTTGAAATTGGAAAATTATTCAATGAAAATTGCATTATGCCCAAATCCATTTATTGTTATTTCAAGTGCAATAACTCAGTACCTGATATCACACACTTTCACAAACTATAAACACTTTAATGTGATTTAAACACTTTAAATAACAGGATTTAATTCAGGACAATTTAACAATAACATAAATGATCCTAAAAGTTAACAGATGAAATCAGCAATCAAATCACCTGACATTTCATTTTCTTTCCAAGAAAACAATAAGTTAAAACAACTGAAATAAAGTGCTTAATCTTTTTTTATGTTCCATAAATCATTATGAAATGTCTCAATTTGATGAAATATAAAAAATACATAATTAAACAAAATAAAAAATATAATCATGCTTCTGTAAAGAGCATGTTTAAGAAATGAGCACTACACTCAAGTATAAAGTTCCAAAGTTTGAAATGGACCAGCAATGGGTTATTTAAATAAAGCAATGCAAATAAGAACAATGAGCTTTTCAACCCAAAACAGCGCAGGTATGCAGAAATAAAAGGATCACTGTGCACGCTCACAATCCAACAAGCTACATGCAGATGGTGCAACATGCAAAGCCCTGTGGAAAACAGTGAATGCAACAATGCACTTCAGTAAGTAAGCACTGAAAATGGACGTGGGTAAACATGAGATTGCTGACAATGAAATGTCAGTATAGCTCAACTGCTTCTCTACCGTTCTAAAAACCTGGTTTTATAATCAGTTTTCCGATATCAGATCGTACAGCACGTCAATCAAGTTGGTTATGTGCCTGACCAAAAAGAACTGCAAAAGGAGTTTTAAACAGGTGTTTCCACACGCAACACAGTTTCTAAGACAGATCAGCACTGATGATGCACACAAATCAGCCACAACATGCTAGATGCCCACCAGACAGGAAGAGGAAGTGGTTTAATCAGCTTGCCCAGTGTTAGCTGGCTTGTATGCAGCAAAAAGTCGTTGTTTAAATGTCAAGATGAAAATGACTGAAAATAAAAAAGGAATTATGTCACTCATAAAATCATTGGGCTATTCCATAAATTAAATGTGGAATTATATTTTCAATGTGTAACAACCTGTACTAAAGCAGGTCAATGTTATGTAGAACCAATGCTAATATGTATGGGTACATTACACCACAAAGCTCACTGGACAAAGAGACTAGCTTAAATGCAAAGGCCAGATTACATACATGATGCTTTTGGTCTTTAGGAGTGAAGTTTCACAATCATGGTGGCTGTAATCACCAGCCATCGGTGTAAATGTCAAGCAGAAAGATAAAACTGCACAGTGTCAGTTTCATTTTGAGCTTTGGACAAACACAAATTTGCATTATACATTACATACTAGCAGCTTATGTCAGGGAGGAATGGGACTGGATTGAGAAAATAATATGAAGAAAAACTAATTGGTCTGCTATGGTTCAAGGTAAAGGAATGAAAGGAGATGAGCAATATAAGCAGCCCCCCCCCAAAAAAAAAAAAAAAAATTAAATAAATACATTTACATTCTGAAATAGTTTGAAGGAATAAAAAAGTATCCATTGAAGAAGTCAAGAGAATAGCAAATGTAATACAGAACAGTCAGTAAACACGCTGACAGACATCACAAACATACCTTTTGGCAGGGTGATTCCTCATGACCTCATGTGCTTCCTCAAATCCCTATAATTGCATACAGTGGAGTGTATGCAAAAATAAGTTTAAAAACAGCAACAAATTCAAAACAGGACCCAAATGACACTTCTTGTAACTAAAATAAAAAAAAAATAATAATAATTTTTTAAATTAAAAAAAAAAAATAACTTTTTTTGCATTCTGTTTTCCATCTGTCTGTCAGAAAGTGAAAACACAATTTGAAATGAAATGCTAGAACTTATCGCACAGCATGTAAACAAGAAATGTATGCAAAATTAAACAAAAACTGAATAATTAATCATTAAACACTACGGAAAGTGCAAAAACAAACAAACGGAAAAAATAAACACATTCAATAAAGACACCGTCAATGCCATGTTACACTGTGTACCATGACAACGATTTTTCAATAACATCAATTCAAGTTTTACACAAGCCATTCACTATGGCTTTGAATTCAAAATCATTTCCAGTTCCATCATGCTATCCTGTCTGCCCTGTTTGTCTGTGCCTGGTCGTCAAGGTGCACGTGTTCCTATATCTAGCCATGCGATTCCAACACCAGGACTTTGCACTCTCTCTTGGCAATCTTGTCGAGAGATAGAATGTTCCGATCTGGAGGGAGGTAGAGTGGCCGGCCGACGGGGGAGCCGACAGGGGGCGTGATGGCTCGCCGCTCCATAACACTGCCTGTCCTGTAGGGGGTGGTGATGGGGTGGGGGGGGGG
>JAOYMR010000016.1:4256956-4328444 GCA_025802075.1 Tenebrosternarchus preto | reverse complement strand
CCCCCCCCCCCCCCCCGGCCGCCCCCCCCGGGGCCGCCCCCCCCCCCCCCCCCCCCCCCCCCCCGCCCCCCCCGGGGCCCGCCCCCCCCGGCGCGGGCCCCCCCGGCCAGGTCCACATCCAAACACATAAGAGGCAGAGTACACCAAGTGTGTGCATTGTCTGCATGCGGCTACGTAAATCACACCTGAGGATATGGGATTTTAGAAGAGGTAGCATTTGTGTCTGTGGGAACTGTGGGCTTGTGTGCGTGCGTGTTTCTCCTCCATACCTGGTGAGGTGGGATTTGGAGGGCTGCTGATGAGAGAAAGACTGGGAACGCCCCAGACTCAAGCTGGCCTGGTGCCGGTCCAGGATGTCCCTGACGGCAGGGCTGGACGGGCTGTTCTTGCGGCTCAGGGGCCGGGCTTCCGGGGGAGGGTTGGACACAGACGCTGTGAACTGAAGCTTAAGCTTCATGTGCTGGCTTAGCTAAAAGAGAGGGTTCATGGAATACTGGAAGTCAGAAGAAGAAAGGTTGCCATGGTTTTCTTATTACTAATCATAAGACCATACAAATTTAAGCTTGAAGCAAAGCATGTGACAGTGACGAGAGGCATCTGGTCCAATGACAGGGTACAAATGAGCTGGCAGATTTCCTAAAGAGGAGTGCTCAGACTGATATTGGGCCATATCAGTTCATGTAAATAAGCCACTCTATCACAGCGATTCACTTGTCTTGCAGTTTGAGCACTGGCTGGAAGTCTACGAGTGTAAAGTTCATAAGGCTATAAGAATTCACATTTGTGTGGCCTTACCTCAAACAGTCCTGCTTTGAGAATCTGAAAGGCCACCGAGACAGACAGAGTACTGCCTTTGCGACAGTATCCAAGGTTACTAAGAGGAGAATGACACACCACTGCATTTACAGCAGGATCCTCCTTCTGTCCACGACCTATGGAGAAAGATTCAATGTAAAATCAATAAGAAAAAGAAAAAAAAAAGAGGACAAGAAACGAGCAAAAATTGACATTTAGAACCAAGGTCTGATCTCCTGGGTTATTTTACAATGATTAGATATCTATTGTCCTGCCCACAGTCACCCTTTCTGTCTCAAAGGTTTGTGTTACGTCTTTTTTTTTTTTTTTACTATAGGCACCTCCGCTGAAGCTGTTCATGGAACATGCCATTTTACACTCACTGTTAAAGTCACACCCAGTCCCATGTCTATACCATTATCCCTAAATAATAGAGTTTGCTGCAGTCCTTAACATTCAGTATTTACATCCAGTTTTTCCACTGTAGTCTTTTACTGAATTCCTAACTCTAGTGCTCCTTTTTTCCAACCTTGATTCACGCTTACATTTCTAATTATAAACCTGATAATAATGTGCTAATAACATACTTTTGCTGAATAGCAAATTACTGCATTTTGAACTTATATTTTTGCTTGATTGTTTTCTAATTGTTTGATCAGCTTTTCTCTACAGCCTCTTCCCGTTTCACTCTACTTAGCACCCCACCCATACCTCCACCCCCGACCACCATCCTTCACCGACCCACCAGTCCATGAATAAACCACAGCCACCTGGCTAACTGTCAAGCATCTTATCCACTGTCCACCATCCATCAATTCTACGACCCAGTCATACCCCCCCCACCCCCCGTCCCTGTACTCTACTCCCTCACCCTCAGGCGTCCAGACGAGTCGCACAGCTAGAAAGTCCTGCAGGTTGTTTAGGAGCGTGTAACGGACCCGGAAGTGCTCGCGGGCCCGGACAGAACTGGGGCAACGAGCTGTCATAACGAAGCGCGGCCGATCCAGCCTGATGCTCGGAAGGCTGTAATGGGTGTAGATGGAGTTGGTGAAAGGCAGCTTGGACGTGGACCACTGCAAAACTGCCACCAGCGGCACCTCAAGGCCCTGGAATATACATGTGCAAGTTTGTTTAGCATTGCAGTCGGGTTCCTTTAGATTAATAAATACCATTACTCTAGTTGAACACAAAAAATGAAATAAATAAACGACTGAATCTCTTTTATCATCATCCTTCATTCAGACCTCATTTGAATCATCTTGGGCCTGGTCGGTGAGCTGAAGCTGAAACAGGAAGTTCTGCTCCTCCAGGGCACTGAGCATGCTGGGAAGGTGGCTAGACTCACTGTCCATTCTATAGAAAGATGCCATGGCAACCTCACCCGACTGGTGGCTACAGCAGGACAGAGAACAAAGACAATAAAAACAAACCAACTACAAACAAACCAAAAACGTATACATTACATGACAAGACACACTAAAATATAAACACCTATTATTATTATTATCATTATTATTATAAACTTTATTACATGTACTAAACATTAATATAAATGTTAAATAAAAATGAGATGAGGCATGTTCATTACATTTTCTTTAAGACACATAACACAAGATCAAACCCTAAGCACTAGGTCAGCTGAAGCAGAGGTCACACCAGATAAAACCCAGGATGCAGACTGTGCAAAGGACTCAAGTCAAATTTATTTATACAGCGCCTTTTACAGCAGTTGTTGTCGCAAAGCAGATTTACAGATGTCCGAGTCCAAGCCTCCAGTGAGCAAGCCAAGGAAAAATTCCCTGAGAACATGACGAAGAAACCTTGAGACAAACTAAGATTCAAAAGAACAAAGACCCATCCACATTTTAGACTGCCCATGTGGTTCATCCACAGAGTGATGTTCAAAGGAACCTTTGAGACATTCCTGCACCTAGTAGAAGGAAAAAATGCTAGGATCACATCCAGAAACATATGCAAGACATATGAGCTAGACACCCCAAGTTCAAATGGGAGGAACCACAAAGAGTAGTGGAGAACAACAAGGTTAAGATCCTGTGGAAAAGTCCAGATCCAGACACATAATCAAGACCTAATCAAGACCATCCAACCACACACTGCTTTAGCTGATAAGATGCAGGAAATAGCAGCGGTAATTGATGTGGTGGGAGCCCAAGTGATGGAAATATCCAAAGGAAAGAATATAAGAAGCTGGAAAAATACCCAGGCACTAAAGGAAGAAACGCAAAGAATGTGAATGCAGATCCAACAGAAATTACATCAATCCCAGTCCAGAAAAGCACAATCCTAGTACATATCTGCACATAATATTCAGGGTCTACCTGTACAACATCTGTCTATACCTCAACTTAGTAGTTAAACATGCAGTTCACTTCACTAATTTTTACTATGGAAATGACCATACCACACATTGTCAACCAGCAGCACTGATCCATCGGGCATCATGGGTAAATATGAGGCGTTGAAATTGGGCAGGATTCTGACATCACGCACACAGACCTCTTCCTGAGAGCTCCCATTTAACACTGAGAAACACAAACAGGACGTGGTGTGCACAGGGACAGAGAGTCACATTAAATAAAGCAGAAAACAATAACCTTAATAACAATGGTGTCATGTACTACAGCATAACAATTCCTAGCAGAAGCAAACACCACTGTAGCTGTACTCTTTTTTTTTTTCCCCCTATGGCTGCACAATACAGATATGTAAAAATTATTTTAGACTAAGCTCTTTAAGGACAGCTGACTGAACACATTTCCTAAAGGATATTATGGAGTATTGTGTAAAACCTCCAGAATTAAAATCATTTCACTCTCTTGGCTCCCCAGGAGATTGGGTGTAGTGGACCTGGGGAGGAAAATTTCTACGATAACATAAGACAGGTTACTCCCCTTCCTTACATCAGATACTCTCAGTGGGATGATTGAATGGCATTCACTCATAAACAGTAAAATCACACACTGCTTGTGATTGGTTAGGTTTCTTGGCTGATACTCATATATTGCTGCATTTTCATTACACTGTGAAAAACAGTTGTGAGTTTTTCTAACAACTGCAAAGCAGCTGTAATCTTTACTTTGTGTAAAATCATGATTTATGCCATAGTATCCATAATATACTTCACATTTGCAATTTATTATTCAGTAAAAACGATGCATGAAAATCTGCACCATGCCGAACGTGTGTAGTTTTTCCCCATGACAGCAAAATGCTTTGTCTAGTAGCATTTTGCGAAATAACAATAATTAGCATTCCATCATTATCACACATTTATCATAGCAGATGAGGAGGTAAAATGGTTTTCTAAAGCACCTTTGAGGATGGTCAGATGTCTCCCAGACACAGCCATCTGCTGGCACTTCACTGTCGGTGGAGGGAGGACGTTTAGGGTGGTGCTGACTGGAAGTGGAAACAACACACAACGAGGTGATTATTTTCCTCATAAGAGTCACAAATCAATTTGTTTTTACCTTAACATTGCAAAATGACAACCATTCTTTAAGGCACACAAAAATCTGGAAAGCCTTTAGCCGAACACACTGCAAATGGTTTGCACAGGATTACAGTTTGAAAGCCCAGTCCACAGAAACAGGGACCACCAGCAGAAATAGGGACCGCTATCATTTAAAATAACTTTAATGTTCTGCAACTTGGTGTGTCACAGAACCAGATTTAGACCAGAATTGCTTTTGAGACTATGTGATTGATGGAGACTGAGGGCCCACCCTGGGCTTTGAAGGGGTTCAGGTCCTGGCGGAAGGTTTGGCAGGGGCTCTTCTGCTGAAGGATGCGAAGGTAGCCATGTTCCTGGATCTCAGCCTTCTCCTCTTCCTGTTTCCACACAGTCACTATGATCTGGACAAAGCAGGGGTGTAACAAGCTTTTTAAAAGTGGGGGTGTTATGGGATGGGAAAGTAAAATCCCCTCTGAAAGTATCCTTTTAATCTGACAAAAGTGAGGGGGGGGGGAATAATAGCGTTTCAGCAAAAGTGTTTCTTTTGAAACTCCCACATCCTGCCTGTTTGCTACGTCCCTGGACAAAGAGCAAGTAAAAGGTAAACACAAACAGCTACAAAAACACCTGCCAACCCCCCACCCCCACTTCAATCAGAACGGTGAATATGAAAAACTTTCTAAATGTTTTAACTGCAGCATGATGTAATTAGGTGAAATAGTTTTGGTTAAGATGCGAGACACATAACTACTGCGACATTACCCACAGTGCACAATTTTGCTGAACATATTGTTTTTACTCTGTTGGCATTTTGAAGGTCACAGCACTTTTAAGAACGAAGAACCATTCAGACATTTTAAATTTTGTAGAACCTCTGAATAAATAAATCCAATGTACACAGGTGCAAATGCAGCCAAATATGAAGTAAAGGCAAAAAGCCTGTAGAGCTACACCAGCGACAGCAGCTTTCAAAGCACCTTCATTTAAAAGTGCTTCGAAGGATGCGGAGGTAGCCATGTTGTATAATGTCTATGTCATGTATAAAGTCCGTGGTGTGCATAGACATTAAACATCCGGCTCATCTCGGAGTTACACGGCGTTTGGCCATTCAGCAGACATCTCAGAGCACAGAACACTCAGGGTCAGGAAACTCCACAATACAGCTAAAAACATATAAACCCATCCCTATTGGGCTCTAATGATAAGCTGCTCTTACCTTGACTTTCAGTGTGCTTACAGGAAGCTTATCCAAAGACACAGTCAGGGGGAAGATGACTTCATCATTCAAAACAACCGGCTCGTCTGCAGGTGACTGGACATCACACCATTTGGAGAAACACACCATGCAAGGGATAGCGCGTTCATCAAAACCACCACATTATTTTGCTTATGAAAAATGAACTTCACTGAAGCAATTGGGGGTCTTCAGCTGGGGTCAGCAACTACTTGACGTGATTGTTTACATTACTGGAGTGCAATGTATGTGTGTCAGATTTTTTACTTTTTTTTTTTTTAAGAACTGCATTTAAAAAGGTTTGCACAAAGGGGTGTGATTATTGCAGAGCAAATACAAAGTCACGGACTTCAGTCAGAGAGGGGCTCAAACGTGCAGTTACGTTCATGATGGAAGCCAGTAAGCTTTGAATACAGGAGTTTTGTTTCGTAGACTGAAAGCAGGCTGCTACTGTACCACTGCCAACACCATTGTAATTACTGTTTAATGTCATTATTATTTATTTGTATTATTTAAATGTTAACGTTTCCTACTGTGTTCCTATTACAAAGTTCCTTAAAGAACTGTTTAGAAAGTAAAATGAATACATCCAGATCCTCCTCAAGCACACAGACTTCTCATATATGAGAAGTCCATATGCTTGATGAAGGTCTGGATGTAAAAATACATATATTAAAGGAGAGTGTCTTAACCACTGCCATTATATCCCTTATATGTAGGCGTTCGTCCATCACATTTTCAAATGCTTAATATACTGCATAACAATATATTTTTGAGAAATCGATTAACCACAATGAGTTGTTCTTCAGCATCCATACAAAGATGTATCATATTGTTCAAATAGACAGGGTAAAGCCTTAAAATCAAAGATGTGTCCTTTAGGCTCTCCTAATGCAGCATGTAGCAAATCTGTAACCCAGGTCGGCGATATAAGGTTTAAAGCTGCTCGTTATATTAAGTAGGTTGAACATAAAATAGCTTAACATACATTTGGGAAGCAGCTAGTCAATGCAGGAAATGTCGACACTTCCTAGTTGTCGCATATTATTTTTATTGATTAATTTTGCCCACCTGCAAAGGAGCTTTGCGAAACTCCCTTACGCCATTACCAGGGTTGTTATGAATGAGGAGCGGCTTGCATTCCCTGAAACCTCGGCACCTTGTACCACCTCTACCTGTGCAGCCCACTACTGCCGCATCGTCGTCGTCAGTATCGTCCACGCACTCATCGCCGCTGCTGTGGTAGTCGTGGTACAGTGGCTGAATTCGCTGCCTGTTGTCGCCTGGACAAACGCTTGCAACGGCGCACAGAGAATTGGCTAAGTCCCTCCAGGAACGACTGCTTGGATGCTCCGTCCCGCCAGTGTCAATAACACCCGCAGCATTCATGGAACCGGATCCAGACGCAACATTTTGCGACCGCAAAACAAGCAGAAAACGAACTGTTTCTCCGAGGTAAAGGTGACTACGACGTGGAAGTGTACGATATCGAGCAGGATCTGACAGGTCCGAAATAGGAACAGCAGGAAAATACATAAAATACTCACACTGCGATTCCATCATCAAAACCATGTCTGTAGTTAGCTAACGTATCGCCAGAAACCCAGAGCACTAGCTAGCTAGCAAGCTAGCTAATATATCCGGTTAACCTGTCCGGCTAGCTGGGCAAAAATGTATCCCCGACCAGCCACCTGAATCAATCTTGGTTTTCTTTTGAGAAGTCCTGTGCACATTCCAATTACTGAAGATAAATGCATGTAAAATACATCATATTTTGTGCCATAACGCTGTTCGGCCACCTCGCGCATCAGCAGCCTGTATTCAAACGATCTTAGGAAGTAACAATCGAACCAAGATGCAGAGTCTATGGCGCGTATATAAACTAGACAGGAGTAGTTGATTATACGAAAAAGTAAACTGCGATAAGGGTTATCAGTTGATTAGAATGGTAGAGGAACGGGGAGCCGATTAATAAATAAAGCTGCCCAAAAAGCTTTATTTCTTCCTTTAGGAAAGATTTTCAAAACAAAAAAACATTTTTTGAAGCCGTAGACTAAAATGATATACGATTTTCAATTACTAGCACATAGCTTCTGTGTGGGCACTTGCCATCGTGCCCTCCACTTAATATATTTAATGCAATTTCTCCTTACTTTATTCAGTACACGAAGACTTCACAACTTGCAATTTCTTATTGAAAGTTTTTTTTTATTCCATTCAACTACTAAACCAGATCCAACATCGACCCACATATTTACAAAGGCTTTGAACATACCCCAATATTCAAGTAACAAAGAAAAATAGAATAAATATAGTACAAGAATTACCACGGTTCAAACAGCTCAATCAGAGAGAGAGAGAGAGAGAGAAGGAATACAGTAGAAGGAATTCACTGTCCTATAAATTGTATGAAATTGATTTAAAGTCTATCACTTTAAAACTTCTGAAGTCTTGCACTGAAAATTGAATTCACACTGAACAGCATAAGCATTGGATTGTGTGGAGGCAAGAAGTCTGGGTAAGCAAAGTGCTGTCATTTAAGAAAGCTTGCTCCACCATTAACCTTTCACCAAATGCTTAAAATTTCATAAATGACTCCCTTTTCAGATGTTACTTGGTGACAGCTGCATAAAATATGGGATGATGACTCAAACAGACGTCCTGAGCCTTGGGGGCTGTTTTGCCTGATTTCCTCAACAGTAAGAAATTATGCAATCTGAACAATTACTCAGGACTTCAATTTTTGCAGTCACAAACAATGTATTTTCATAAACAAGAAATATCAGCAACTCTTTGGTGTACCTTTAACTGAAGTACCACAGGTAATGTTACATAAACACTTTTCCATTTTGTACCATTTTTGATTCCAAGATATCCACTCTTGAGATGCACTGTGATGCATAAGCAAAATAACACAGGATTGACAAAATAATGGAAACACCAGATATACAGATATATTGCCAATAAGCACTGAATTTGTCCGCGCATTTTCTATCTGCTGTATTGTACTGGAAAAATCTGAACTGCTTAGAAATGGGCATTTTGGCTTCAGTCTTCCTTCTCAAAAGAAACCCTGTATATATTGAAAGAAAGAGACTGAAAGACAACTAATCTAATCATACTACTTTCTTCCTCTCCCCTAAGGTTGTATACTTGTTATTTCTTAAATGATTAGCAGCCCTATCAGTTTTGCAACTCTAATTATGCACAGTTCTGGCTCAAATCAAAGGAGATTAATTTGTGTTGAGGTTTTTTTTTTCCCAGGCCCTGTTCTACCATCTTACATTAGCTTGTCTTTATATGAAAAATGATACCATGTATTTGCTGAAAGGTTTTTAATGCTTTTACTAATGGCCCTCTTTCACAAATTATTTTCTCTATTTTTCTTTTCCTTTAGTATGTGAATTGAGGGCCATGTTATAACTGCATTGCAATGCCAAATAACACTACACCCATATCATCTGGTGCTTCTTGTGTTTTGTCAGCCACTCGCACCACCCTATCAATATTGCCATAGGTTCAAGTTGAGCATATTTTCTGTTAAATACAAGGTAAAAAACATGTGAGCAAAGCTAACATATCAAGCTAAAGTATTTTTAAAAAAACAAATAAAGCTGTAGTGTGATAACTATGGTGAAATTAGTCTGGTTTCTTCAAACATTGCTCAGTGCTATTTATAAAACATGCAAAGTATTTTAACATACAATACCTATATATCTTTCTTTGCTGTAATAATTATTGTGCATGGAATGTTTTACTTGAATAATTATTCCTAAATTGATCAGAAGAATAAATTAATACATTTTTAGATGACTACTCACTCTGCAAATTGCATACAATAAGCTGTTAATAATTCTGACCTTGACAGAGCTGCACAGTGCATTCCAGTCAAATTACATTTACAGTCACACTACATTTATCTCATTGTTCTTAATGTGGAAGAGACCCTTGCATTTTGAGAAAATATAAATGCATTACATACATTATTTTCCCCCCCAAAAAACCGTAATAAATACAGAAGCTTTCATTGTGAAACTCTGCCCCAATTTGTTCTTACAGTAAGGCAAAATTACTAAATTATTTCAGATTTGACAAGGATATCCACATACAGTTATTGTATGCGGAAGCCCATATGTGATGTACTAAGTTTCTAACGCTTTCAATGCCAACAAAACATTTCAACATTAACAAAAAAAATTCATCTTCTAACATTTCATTCCACAGCCCTTGGCTCAACCTACAGACATCAAAAATGTCAAGTGGTATTGGGTCACTGCGGTTAACAGACTATGGCTGTCAAAAACGCAAAAGTCATTCTGTGGGTAAGAAAACACTACTATGTCATTTGTTCAACTGATCCAGATTGACATACTGGACATAATTCAAAACTGCGACATGAATAACAGAAAACAACAACCTCTGATAGGTGGTCAGAGGTAGATCAATATGAGTGGAACAGCCTTCTCCATCTGACAGACCCGAGGCTGATAATGCAGGTAATGGATGGTAAATTATTTCACAGTGTCATCATCAGGAGACGTCACTTTTCACAGACCCACAGAGAGTCATCAATAGCTTATATGATATACTGTCATGCGATACAATGCAGTGACAAGCCCTGTTACTACAGCAACCAATGCCACAAACCCAATATCTCTGTAGTATTATTCCTCAATCTTGGCCTCTCAGGAAAAGGTTTCCAAACAGCATGAGATGATCCTGCAGCGTTTCACTATAAGGCTGGACTGCTGGAGTTCTAGAGACATACTGAGGATGTAAATAAAGACATTATTTTTGGTTGCAGTCTGAAATGTGTGTTGGACAGTGAGGGGTCCATGATTCTAGTTTACTGGCATTTTTATTCCAGCCAGTGACTTTGCACTGTGCTTCAACTCTGAGCACCAAAGCACTGCTGATGCCAAAAGACCAAATGCCAGTGTTAAGATGTTAGTGTGGGAGAAAGAGCGGAGAATGAAATTTAACGTGTTCATGTGTGTAAGAAAAAAACGGTAGCAAGAAAGATGCTTTTGTACTGTATCACAGCTCATCTGAGGAATCAGGCACTGTGATTTAACTGAGCTGCAGCACACAACTCACACATGCGTTAGTTCCATCGCTAAACAATGATATTGGTTATGTGGATGATTTATACCATTGTTTTCTAAGCATTCTATATTATTTCCTCACTGACATCCAACCAATTCGATAAATGATGGCAAACAAGGGCAAGATGAGGAAGAGCTCAGGAAGAGAGTGGTAGACTAGAAGTGCAGGATCTTACTCCAGCTCTGGGCAGTGCACTGTGGAAGCGTCACATAAATCAGGCAAATGGGTGTGGCCAGCTCACTCACTATCTCAGCTTTCCATTGTTGTCCACTTGCTGTATGGACTGATTGCGGGCTACTACAGCTCTGTCCCAGTCATTCCCTATGGACTCAGCCATATGCTCTCCAGTCCTGAGGGGTGGAGAGTCCTTCTTGTCAGAAACTTCACCTGCAGCAATGGCTGCCCCTGGAGGCTGCTGGGGACGTGGAAATTGCTGGAGATCTAGCAGGTCCTTGTACTGGATCTCAGGCCTAATCATGCGCAGGCAGGCTTGCCTCGTGGCATTGTCCAGTCCTGGCTGAAGCTCATAGCCTAGTATCTTGATCATGCCACTCTGGAAGGGACGGATGGCCTTGTCACGGATGCGGCTGGCCTCCACAGGTCGTCCGCCGTCGCGCAAGCACACCCCAGCCAGAATCTCCCGCCTGACCCTAAGCAACTCCACCTCGGTTTGCATGCGAGCCCAACCAAAGCGCGCCACCTCAATCCAGAAGGTGCGGTTGAAGGCTTGGTAGAGGTGCCAGTCCAGGGCATTCCATTCCCGCAGCTTCTGCCTTTGCTTATCTGTCAGGGCTAGGGGGGCTGGTTGAGCAACCTTCCCCACCCAGCTAGACCTTCCCTTTGGCAACTGCTGCCTGGCGTTCAGGCTGAACGAGACAACAGCGTCCAAGGGCCAGCAAAGAGCATGGCGGAGCAGCACCATGGACTGGTCAAAGAACTCCGACAGAAGGATGAGCCTGAAGTTCCGCCGCACTGTTGCTTCACCCCGTTTGGCAAGGCCCCAGGAGAAGTTCGCGTTATGGTCTAGGCCAAAATCGAACCACAGCAGGTTGTGAGCATAGTGGTTGTTGCGCAACCTTGGATCGTAGTATTTGTGAGGGTTGTCTGCAAAGTCGCCAAGTCCCTTCGCCCGTCGGAAGGCAGGCGCCACGTTTTTGTAATATGCATAGGAGGACTCAGCTAACGCCACAGGATCACGTAAAATGGAGAAATAGAAAGTATCAGCAGGCATGACTTTCTCCACCTGTGGAAAAAGGAGTAGGAAAGAAAATCTCACTTAGAAGTATCTTATCTTGTGCATATTTTTCCAATGAAAAAAGTGACTAAACCTAAATTCATAGCAGTGACCGAAGAGCTGGCAGACTTGCTTAAAAATCCACAAATGTCTTTATTACAACTTTGTGTATCTATCCAGAGTATCCCAAATGTTCTGTTACACTTCTATAGTGTTGACCAAATGGAAAAAGCTGTTTGGCGGTTTACCGCTGCAATGCCTGTTATTGTTTTTTTTTTTTTTTTTTTTTTATGGTTACAAATGTACACTTGAAAATGTACTCAAATTTCAGTAGGCCTACATGTTTAATACATTTATTAAACATGTAAACAATAAAGATAAAACAGGTGCTAGTTAAGGCCCTTCCTCTTGAGTATTCTCTGAGGACATAAACCAGCCTCCGCAGTACTAAAATTATTTGGGTCATGTCTGCTTCTGAATTAAAGTGAAATTACATCTATAACTTCACACCATCTTGACTTCAGCACCCATTGCAGCTTGTCCAAGAGTTACCTATTGTGCCATCTAAGTTAAGTAAAAGTCTCTGGAGGGTATGGAATAGTCACTTTGAGTCAAACTGTATAGACAATTTACTGCATGAAAAAATGACCTAGCAAATCAAATTTCAAAGCCACATTAAGAGGACCCATAACTAGTAAGTATCTTTGCATTAAAAAGTTCTGCTTTTCTGACATGTCATGAAAATTAGCAACGTTTCCAATAACAGTGAAAAAAATCATATGCTCCCCATACCTCTGGTTTGTTGAAGCGCATGTGATTTCCCATGATGTCAAACTCTACCATATGTGGGCCCCGGTACCCCTTAACCCTCTGTGCTATGAAGGGTAGTGGGTAGCCAAACTGATAGCCCACTGGGAGGGCAAACCGTAGGCCCTGCTCCTCACCAAAGCGGTAGAGCATGTTGAGAACAGTGCTGCTGGCGGTCTTATGGGTCTTCAGGAACATGACATGGGTGTGGGGCCGGCAGGAGCCCAGAGGAGGCCCTTGGCCATTCTCCAAGGAGAGGGAGAAGAGAGTGCGGGAGCGCTCTGGCTGCACCCAGCTACAAGGGCATGACACAAACAGCATGAGGCAAAGGGCAGTGACAAAGGGGTGTGTCTAACAACTAAGTAAATAAAAGAAAAAGAGCCAAAGTCAAAAGGATACAGGAGACTGATCTAGCAGTGGCACAACACCCTGGTTAATAATGGGGGTGAGAGAGAATGTAATAGGGAAAGAGAGATGCTGTGAGAGAAAATAGTAAGGACAAAACAAGATTTCTTAGTTAACTTATTTGGTAAGTTGTTTGGAACTAGAAAGAAATGTGGAGAAATTAGAAAACTGTGGAGATTCTGATTATGTAACTACCATTACATAAATGTAAATGGCAAAATCTTGATTACAATTAATATATGTTTAATTGTGAAGTACTAAATAAGGGTGGAACATGCTGGAGAATTTTTTTAAAGTTACAATGACTGGTAAAGACAGAAGAACAAAAAAAACCCTGAATAAATAAAAACTATAGTAACACAATATGAATTAATTGATCATACTATATCATACTTTATTTACAATCCCACTATTTTTCTGACAAGTCCAGCATGATTTCTATCTGCAGTAGAATCTTTTTCAGTAGAAGTGTCCATCATAATCATTCCCATGTTAAACCCTGAAGACAAAATGTACTGTAATAAACTGTCTAACCTGCCTTACAAGGAAATGTAATGGATGACTTAACACATAAAAAGTTTTCCAGTAAGAAAGAATGTTAAAAAGTGTAATCACAGGTGAAGAAATAGAAAATGTACAAAGGATCCAGACAAAGATGAGTAGAGCATCGTCTAACCTTTTATTGAATAGCACCACCAGGAGTTGTCCAGCGAAGGCGATACCGACAAACACCAGCAGTACTTTACTCTTTGGTCCCAGCCGATAGCACCCCAGCCACCGCATCCTCCTGCCAAAAAAACTAAATGGTTATTTTGTGCAATTTGTCACTTGCGTAGAAGAAATGCGCCTGTCCAGCAAAAAGAACGAGGATAAAGGACAAAGACGAAGCCAAAAGAATATAGCGCTCAAAATTAATGAACAAATGGAATCAGGAAGAAATTTGTAGAGGCACTTAAAAAATGTGCGAACGAAGGATAAACAATGCGAGGGTATTGGTTTTGAGAATAAAAGTCAAACCAGCATTGAGGCTAAACAGTGATAAATGCATGGTGTGTTTTAATGCTCAGCATGCCAGGGCAAGCAAAAAAGGCCAAATTAGCATGCAACACAAAGAAACGCTGGATTATTAAACAATATTTATCTAAACATTCCAGGTTACAGACTAAATTGCAGCTCGATGGTATGTGTAGCAAACCAAAACCAAGCATGCATGTTATTTCAGTAATCCCACAAAATATGTTTGACAAACGCGTAATATCAAAAAATGCTTAAAGATACTCCATTTATTTGATTTAAGCGAGACAAGGAAACTGTCTCTTTAGCAATCTGAAGAAGTGGTTTCTGAAAGCGACATTTCAATAGCTGTCCTGTAGATGCTAATGTTACATTAAAAATTTAAATCAACGGGCAAAAATAATCTTAATTCCACCTGCATAAAGAGACGGCTAATGTAAAATATGAAACATGGAGTCACATCGCACAGCTTTTGTTTTGATACGCTGGTTTCATCCAGCAGAAAAGCAGGTCTAAAATGTCTTTCGACAAAGGAACACAGTGCTGTCATGAATCACCGCTCGTGTCTGGAAGTCCAAGTGCTGCGCTACCGGCTAAAATTAGGCGGGGTGTTTTTTGTTTGAACTATTAGGAAGATAAACATACCTCGCGGATCTTTTAAAAACCATGATAAAACCCGGCCGGTGTCAATAGAGTTGGGCGCTTCGAAAACGCAGCCACGGTGCATCTCGGATAGCCCGGCCGGCGTATTTCAATTCCGCCCGACGACGTTACAGTGTAACTAATCCATTGGCACAAATTACATCCAACTACAAGACTGCGGATCTCGCTATCCTACTCTTAGTTGCCTATATCCAACTTCAGCTCGCCTTTTCCATTTGTGGACAACACCAGGATTAGCTAAAAGAAAGAGCAGCTTTGTGTTTTGGAGTGAGTGAGTGTTACAGCAGGGGCGGGGGAGCGAGTGGGTGTGTTGAAGCTTATGCGAACAGCCTACAGTAGTCACCCTGATCTAAATTAATGTCTGACGTCATATTTCAGCCTTCATTAGTGCATTAGTGCGCTATTTTCATCCACTTCATTAGTGCTGCTGATGCTGTCAGCTGCATACAAATAAATAACTTTTCTGGAATGCAGCCTACTGAATAATCCTGTGCCAGGCAGTTTTCTTTTCCTCCCTACCACTTTCCAGCAGACGTATATTTTAAAAAAATACCCGAACATTTTCAGTCTGTGCAAGGAACAAAAAATGTAATTACTTTGTTCCCATTTTGAATAAACATAGTAAGCATATCCCAGTGAGAACTACACACTTCTCATTTCATATAGCTGACAGACAAAGATATTTTACAGCTACTGAATACCATTAAAGCTTGTGTGCAATCAGTACCTATTTTAGAGGCTAAATTTCAATAGGATAGACATCATGCTGGAATCATAACTGAATGATGCCCAAAGTTCAAACAAAAGCATGCACACACTCACACACACAGCTCAATAGGAAATCTGAAAAAAGAACTATAATATGAATATAATGGACACAGTTTGAAAAAATAAATGGGGAAGTGAATTCTGCCATCATGACTTTCATTCAGCAGGCTAATTGGTCCCTAACTCCATTGGCAGAGGTGTACATGTGGGGTCCTACCCAGTGCTGGAGTACTTAAACAACAAGGGGGCCCTAAAAATGATTAAAAATCTCTATCTTTACATAAATGAAACATTTCCCTCCTTTGAATTTTTGCGTAAGGAATTTAATCTGCCTCAAACTCACTTCTTTCGATACCTGCAAATCCGCAATTACATTAAATCTAACAAAGCAACTTTCTCCAATCCACCTAATGGCATCCAGAGTCTTTGTTTACTGCCGACCTGTCATTCCATGGAATAATATCGCATATCTATACTCACATATCTAACCAACAACACACATCCCTAGATATTATAAAATCCACTTGGGAGGAAGATTTGAGGAGTGTTTTGGCAGAGGAGCAATGGAATGAGATACAGGTGTCAGTCCACTCAGCATTCATTTTGTGCCAGACATGGTCTCATTTAGTTCAGGGTCCTGCACCATATTCACTTGTCAAAGGTAAAACTATCTACACTATTTCCTATTCTAGATCCCTTGTGTGATTGTTGTGGAATACACCCTGCAACCTTGGGACATATGTTCTGGCTTTGCCCAAAATTATTCAATTACCGGGACTCTATATTCAATGCCCTGTCTGATATCCTGGGCCACAAGGTCAATCCTGACACAATCTTTGCTATATTTGGGGTGCCATGCACAGACAGCTCTCTCAGAGGCCATGACCATACCGTGGCGAAATTCATCACTCTTTTAGCACACAGGTAAATTCTTTTAAATTGGACACAAACTAATCCTCATACTTAAACAGCATTGCTTAAAGATGTTATGCAGCACCTTAAATTGGAGAGATTTACCGTGAAGGGCTCCACAGACAGGTTTTACAAAACTGGGCAGCCCTTCATTGATATTGCAGAGGCTAGGCTATAAATAACTCTATAACTTCTTGCCCCTACAATTGACTAAAGTGTGTGATATTGAAGATGACAATGCACAGCATCTTTGTGGGTATTATTTGATGTATTGAATATTGTGTGTGTGGATATTTTGTGCATATATGCAAAGTGTTGTTAAGTCAGTGTGGCAAATCTGTCTATGTTGTGATGTTCTATATTGTCTGTAAGTTTTTCTTCTGTGTTTGATAACTGAAATACCAATAAATAGAGGATAAAATTATTAACATTAAAAATCTCTGGTGGCACCCCTGATAACAGGCACAAAGATTTCAAATTGTATCAGCCACACTCACTTCCAAAAAATATAGCCCAAAATACAGACCTATTAATTTGACTGTAATTAATAGTTGTAATAAATATATTTCTGTATAGTTCCTCAAAAATAACAGACAACCTGAATACCAATTCCCTGCTATACTGCTAATAAAACAGTATAGTCTTTTAGTAACATTAAAAGACATGTTTTGTTGTATATGACCTTAAAAAAGAAATTAACAGAATTTAAAAAAAAAACAAGGACATAATTAATATGCTGCATTTAAAGGGCAAAAAACTTTCACTGTGCAACCAAACAATCATGTTTCATGAATTCTATGATACAACCAACTAAATGGCTTGATTTTAAAGGGACGTGCACTAGCTAGCAACTTACTGTGGGTTAGCCATACAGTTCTTATTCTGGCTATAAATATAATCATCAACTCCTTAATCTGAGCCCCAACGCATATAATAGTGAGACAAAGAAAACGAACTGAGGTTTTAAAAAATATAGAGACTTAATACAACTACAAAGCATTCATTTCTCTCCAGAGTACAGGGTCCACTTCTCCCCATTTCCACCTTTTCTTATTTTTGTTTCTTAGTTCTATAGGTAGTCATGTGCGCTCATGAGCTTCCCTATAATTAGTTTCTTAGATTGCCATGTCACACCTTTAACTCGGTTATATCCGCATTAGCAGCTCTCCTCTGACTGCGCAGAAGTAAGTGCCCCATAACATGAACTCAGTGGCCTCCTGCTGTTATATACATAACAAAACCTACAAGCTTTTTGGCCCCCTGGTGGTTGAGGCACTGTAAGCGTCTTTAATCTAAGAGTCTTCATCTTAGACATTTTATTTATATTCCATACCTTATTAATATTCCATCAGTGATTTTTTTTTGTTTACTCTTATCTTATAGCTGTCCAACATTTGGATTATGGTTGTAACAATAACGCACATTTTCTAGCTCTGTACAATTTACAATACTGATTGCAAGCAAAAAAAAAAAATTCCAGTATCTTTTTTACAATATCTGATGTGGGTAAATATGAGGAAGTTAATTCAGTGTGTCCTGTAGTGCGTAAAGCTCATATGAAACTGGTGGCACTAAATCTTAACACAGTCAGTGGGGCCTTAGTCACAAATGAGTTCAATGTGGGTTTACGTGTAAAAAGGTTTTGTATGTGAACGGTTTAAAAGTGAGATTTTGTTCATTTTAGTTCCATGACATCACCAATGTGTTAAATGATGTCATGGTGATGGGCTGACTTTGACATCACAAGTCAGTGCAATGCGAATGGAGTTAGATGTCAATTTGCAATGTGGCTTACATAGGCTACTCTTAAAGTTAGCTGAAAGCTATGCTAACCAATAAGCACATCTGTGAGTGTTTAGGCACATCTGCCATGATTTTTGCTCCGTGGTGCAAAATTCTGACTGTGGCATCCATAAGGAGAAAAATGCAGGGGGGCGGCTCAGGGCAACTACATGAGGATGCCAGGTAGAATCCCAGATTTTTTTAACTGGTTGCTGAATGTATACATAAAGAAGATTGCGTGTGCTATTACTACTGATAGAGTAAACATGTTTTAACAACAAATACACACCTTCTCTTGTTCTTACCATATCAATGAGCTAATGAACACCAAAGAAATTTTGGTCAAAAATGCCTATATTTTGCCAAATTACTGACAGATTTTCCTTGACAGCCTGTATATGTGGACTGGTTGTCAGCACTTTGCTTATACCTTTTCACATGATGGTGATGTTTTGTAATGGTATCAGGTGAAATGGTTTTCACAGGATACACACAGATGGCTAGTTTTGATCACTGGCAGTGGTTTCCACCAAACACAGCAAATAATAAACCCATGAAAGAGACCAAATCTGGTGCTGACAAGGCAATTTAAAATTTTTATACACTGTGTCAAACATGTTTTTATTGGTTTTCAGTGCTACAGTAAAACCATTACACACATGCATTTGACAGAGAAATACAACTGAAAGGCAACGCTAAGGAACTGTGGGCATAAAGGCAGGCATATGGAACACATAAACAGATTATACACTGCAGTAGTTTTTTAAACTCCACCAATGTGTGCGTGTGTGTGTGTGTACATTATTTGTATTTTTCTATTTGAGGATAGTTTTCCAACTAGGCCCAATTTTTGCTAGTAGACCCTTAGGACCCTTGAGCAAGCTAGTTATTTTATGCTGTTATTTTTGTGTATGAAAGAAACCAACCCTGGACATGGTGCTAACCCATCACAAGGCATAGAAGATTTTACAGAGGTTTTGGGCAGTTTAGGGTGACAAACATACATGCAAACAAAATGTTTTCAAGTTAAAGGAAAATTCTCATGTTTTCTACATTCTTTGTGATCGGTGTTTTAAAATACTGTTGTTTGAAATGCTTCTTTATGAAGTAAGACATGTTGCAAATATTTCCAGCCATAGAGCTCTCCAGGTCCTGCAACTAGTTCAGACATCTTCCAAAGTTTAGCACATCACATCATTGGTTTATTGTGATTATGAATGAGTACTGTACTGTATTCACTGAAAGGTTATAACATAAAATTGCAATTTTCTCCAGGATCAATAGTTATCTATCTTATTTAACTATTAGACTATAAAATCTAACTAGAATTCTGTGAGGACCAGCTTCTTTTACCTGTATTTCTATGCCTTAAAAGGGAAGTTTAGTTATTTATAAGGAATGGAAAGCGAAGGCATATTGTGCATAGCTTCTGAATTGGTAATTATATATGCCAGGCACTTGCTAGAAATATTGATTTAGTGATAAACAATGTATCTAGGCATTGCCCAGTAAATTAGTCCCAGTCAATTTGTAAGATTACATGCTTGCTGTTCTTTATTAAGTCATAAGATGGAAATAATATTTAAAAACTTGGCAAATATTGTGCTGGTGCCTCAGCATCATTCTGTACCCAATTAAAGCTCCTTAAGAGGGTCGCGTCCTGTCTTATATCTTATTTCAGAAGCTCAGTCTCTGAGTGAGGCATAGACTTTGCTGGGTATCACAGGCACACAAAAAGGGGAAGGCCATCAGAGCAAGCACAGAGGCAACAGAAAAAGCCTGTAGATGGCTGTGGATCAAAAGGAGCAATGGCACATGCTACCTGTACACAAACTGGGAACTGATCACTCTCAGCAGGGTCACCTGGGACAGGGTATCTGATGTTGGAAAGACCCAAAACACCCAGTGACCCCAGGTGCCTCTAGATGTATTTTTTTTAAAACAAAAGGTTATCACCCATACTTCCTCGTGCATTACTGCAGGAGTTGTCTATTGTATCTCCTGCAAGAGCATGCTTGCTGAATTCCTTTGGATCAGCAGAATTAAGTATTGGTTGTATTCAGGCATTTTAATGATGAAGGACAATGTAATAATAATGTGCTGGCATTGCCATTGTGGGCATGGCAGCAACGAAATTAGCAAACTTAAGGAAAAAGAAATGATAGACCCAAATGGGCACACGTTAGAACCGACAGTCCCTAATGGGCACACTTTAGAACCCAGTGGCATAAATGTTACGATGTGAACATCTATTTTGAATGTAAACTGGTTTTACCTCCTGCACCTTCAGAAGCCTTTTACTCGTACTGCTGATGAAAGTCCAAAACATCATGCTTCTTTGGAAACCTTGTGTACTACACTACAATTTTTACTACCTATATACATCAGAAAAAATACTGACGTTTGCTTTTAATAGCTAAGATAAAGTGAGCGCCACTTTAAGGTAAAACAGACGACTTCTTTTTTTTTTTACTATTTCATAAAACTTTAGCAGAAAAAGCCAAATACCAGGCAGTCTGAAAACCACACACACAGACCTGGAAGATGGGACGAACACAACGCCTGCCTAATGCTTCTGGCCCAGTTTCTACACATCAATATTTTATCAAGCCACAAGCGTGCCTTTCTATTATTTAAAAGGATTGTACAGCTTTTGTGGAAAGGAAGAAATCTAGCAGGAGAGTAAGTGCACTTTATAACACATATATTGAAATCATCTTGTTTCTTTAACATGACAGTTGTTTATGTGGAAAGCTCCTTCATTCCTTCATTGTTCAGGTCTTCTGTCTGGACACAAGCTGAACAGATTTTTTTCTTTGAAACTTCTGGAATGTGCATGATCCTTGCATTGTTCTCCCACAACCACCTAATTAATAATAAGTGACCAGGATTCCTTTGGAATTGAGCATTTAATCTATAACTTTTTATTGTTATTACTAAAGGGCAGATGGTATCTCCCCCTTTTTTAAATCTCTGTGGTACACTGTGTGGGTCTTTGGGCAAGTAGCGTAGCTAGCTAGTAATTATTAAGATATAACTAGCCGGCTATACGGAGAACAGAGGTATTCTACTTTTTTTAATTTCAGACAGCAGACTTAGCTACTCTCCCGCTGATGTTTCACTGATATGTAATCCTAAGAAACTTATATTAATGTGCAAAATAACGACACAGTAATAAAACTTATCTATGGTAGGCTGTGTTACGTGCATTTAGTGTATGCATTGACCAAGCCTTGTTAGTTAGCTAGCGATACATAAGATCAACCAAATCATCATACACTCAATCATCATCGACCCAACAAAATAACCCATATAATTCCCGGGTACTGGATGACGGTTTATGGGTTGATGGCGAATTAGCTAACCTAGTTATCTTACCCGAAACGAGCAAGCAGCGGGAAAGAAATGCGTGACTTAAAACTTCCAAGGACTGCTAACTATCTGAATAAAAGCGCACAGAGCGACTTAAATTGTCCATAAAGTGCTAGCTAGGTAGATGTGTGCTGATAACTGCGAGCTCTTTGCCCTTGAAATACGTGAACACTTTGCTGTTTTTTTTTTATCTTCAACGCGCATTAGACTGCCTATTCAAAGATAGGTTGGTAACGTAGCTATCTAAATTTATACCCCTACATAACAAATACACACTAGCTGCACTTTTTTTGTTGTTAAAAACAAACCAAAAAAAACCCTACAACATATGCTAAAACTTTGAGATGTGGCAGTTAGTTTAAAACAACAGAAAAAGTCATTAAATGTAATACTTACTTTTGGGGTGGTTACCCTCTCGCCGTAGTCAAATTACTGTTTTATCACCGTGTGAGCAGTGAGTTATCCGAAATTCCTTCTAGCAATCCGCAGAAGAAACGTCACAGAACTCGGTCATTACTGGTAAAGTAATGTAGCTCCCACACAGTCAGCAGTAGCTGTGCTGGTGTACAACAAAGTTTAATTATGTGGCAATATATATATATATATATATATAAAAAAAAAACAAAATGAGGTACGGTTCACGCAAAGGTTGCGCATTCTTCTACGTTCTCTACAGTGCAGTATCTTAGTGCTTGCTGTCTTGGTGTGTTTAGCACGTACTTGCAACCTAAGACAATCTGTGCCAACCCAACCCCCATCCTCCACTGTACCCCTTCTGCAACAGCATTGCTGTATTCACACGCACGCGTGTGAATGCTTGTCCAGTTAAGTGTGATGTCTTCTGTTAGATTAAACTGTTTTCTTAAATGTAAACTAGGTTGCTTGTTTATTTAGTCACGCCCCCTAGTTGGGATTACAGTCTAGCAAAGAATTGGCTAAATCGTGCAACTAATAGATTCTTGGACCAAAATCAGAATCTGCAGTTAAACACTACACACTAGACTAATAGCTGCTGTAGTTTGTGCTTAGGGTGGAGTGCATAGTAAAACCACAATAACATAAGACACACATCACCAAAAATACTTTGGAATTATAATAAACACTGTGGTCTAAACCGTGACATGGTGTAAAGTGATGAGGGAAAAAAACACATTCATATGGGAATCCACAACCTACCCTCCAGGACACCACATGGGTAAGCATAAACATAAACATATTTTTTTTACTTTACACGTGCTGCCTGCTACCAGTAAATACTTCCATCTCAACTCATGGCCATAACGAGGCCATGACTGTGATTAGCAGGATCTGTGCCACCATCACCTACAATCTTAAAGGTGACAACTCCACATTTGTCATTCCATATATACACCGTATGTGTCAAACAAGAATTCGATAAACACAGAATATTTCCCTTTTTACAGAGCACATGTGATTATACAAGATGTTTGGATTTGCTATTCTGTGTTAGGTCATATTGAACCAACCTCCCACCAAACTTCAGTAAACACTCCTTGCTCTGTTTTCTTAATTTCAATGAAGTGCTCTTCACCACTGCCACTCTCCATGTCCTTCCAGCCCCCTAGTGCAAACGGACATGCAAAACCAATGCCCAGATATACAGATACAGATTTATTTAAAAGAGATTTGTTTCAAAGAGCACAGTGAGCTGTGTTAAATTATATTTAAAAAATTACATTTATGAAATTTATTAAAAACAGATTTATGTGGCTACTTCCTTTAACATAAATACCCTGCCCATAAACTGCATATCTAGACTTATATAAATCAGTTGGTAGGGGATAACCAATCACTGCACCAAACTCTCATGTTTATACTGTGACTATCTTAATCTTTAATCTATTACAATATATTGTTTTTAATTATTCAATTACACATTCTGCATTAACCTAACCCTAACCCTAACTCCCTCCACTGCAGACTTTACTTTATAAGCTTTAGTTATTTAGCCATCTTTGATCATTCGCGGACCTTCATGTTACATTTGGTTTAGTACTCAGTTGTTATCGCACCATCCATTTCAGACTCATACAATATTCCAGTAGAACAAATGGTCCCATTCATCACAGAGCTCCTTTCTGCCTGCGAACTCCAAACACTGAAACTTGAGGGGGCTCCAAAGGATCACGAGTCCCATTTGAGTCTTCAGAAAAGTGTGGAGTAAGATTACAAGAGAAGGTTATGTGGGTTTATCCACCTTCATGTCTGAGAAAAGCCCCAGAGTACCACATCACAATCTCCCATCTTTTACAAGCGTTAATGCTAACTTTAAAGCCTCCATATCTAAGTTAAATAAACTATTAACTTGCACAATACATTCTCTGTAGGCCTACATATCTGAACATTTTCTATTTATTCTACACATAAAAAACATTCAGGAAGTAAAGCTGAAAGGTTTTCAGTTAACAGTGATTTGTTAGTTGCATGTTTGGAGAGATCAAATATTCCCGTGGCAAATGTGTTTCATATCCTTGTCATACTACTTTATTATATAGTGCTAGAGTAATATAGTTTGAAATAAACACTTTACTCTCACTTAGTGTAATGACCAAGATCACAATTTAATGTTTTGGAGATAAAAATATAACATTAACCCTAACCCAAATACCATGCAGAGTGTTCTTTGTGCTTAGACAAAACACAGACTTATTGTAAACAGCATTTATAACAGTCTCTGGGTTGTATAACATCTAATAATTTGTAGGCCACAGTATTGTTATTGGAGATATCTAAATGCAGTTAAGTGATAAATAGCTAGTGTATTAGTTTATGTCAGTAGTTGTATTTTGATGTTCTAAGTAGAGTGAATAAAAGTTTCTACAGCCATGTCTAAATTAATTCTGAATCAGCGTTAGTGTGCATGTGAGTTTGTGTATGAATTTCTTACACTGAATGCACCTGTGTATCATGTTGCCAAAGTGGTCCAGCTCCTCCTAACCCTTGGTGTAAACAGTCACATTTCATCTGTGCTTGCATATTCAGACATACTCATACCTTTTTTAGGCCTACATAGCAGTTGGAATATTTATAAAGAACAAATATGATTACATACAGATTATGTAGTTATATATCTTAGTGATATTGTTATTTGTTGAAGGAGAATGATATCTTTCATTAAAAGCATTCTACAGGCTTTAGATTAGCTTTAAAGGGTACGAATTACAATGTCATTGAGTAGATATTTCCATTGCTTAGTAGGCTAGTACTCGGTATCTAGTGAATGGCACTGGATTACATAAATTACCTTTACATTACATTACAACAGTACCCTATTATTATTATTATTATTATTATTATTATTATTATTATTTCCAATACAATAGTGTCAAAATATATTAACCTGAATGTGGTACATGTTTTCATGTTTCACATGTCATATAATTGTTCCACATAAAAGTTGTGAAAATAATTCACATTTATTTTTTATAGTGTTTTGTAACATTTTTGTTATTTTTTGAAACGTTGGTTTGCATTAAAAAAAAATCCTAAATCTGAGATTTTGTTCTGTTTATTACCTTACACCTTATATATACAGAGAGCCGTGGATTCTTCGTGGACTAAAAGTTTTAAACAGCATACATTAGTACTACGGACCTTGTGTAGTATAGATTGTTACACAGAAGAGCTTACTTAAAGAAAAGCTGTCTTAGCAGTTTTTTTTTATCTTATCACATTCAACATCTATGAGAGCTGAGCAGAACTGCATTTTGACTGAAAGTCAACACAGAAGCACAAAAGGTGGCCAACAAAAAGTACATTTACAAACATTAAAAAAAGCTACTTGTGTTGTCATGCAGCAGACGGGAAGGATGAATGTAGCTTCCTGCCTGCAGAGCTTCCACATAGGCTTACCTGTTAGTGAAATGTATACTCTCAGATAAAAAAGAAGAGAAATAGTCCTTTTTAAGAAAAGAGAGAAGTAGCAACTCTGCGACTTCAAAGAGTTACAGAGAAGACAACTGAAATCTAAGCAGTGTAATTGTCACTGCCCAGCCAATATCAGTTGTGAGAGTGTGAGTGGTACTGTCCCAATATTCAGCAGCCAGTCTCATCCTCAAGCAGGCTTACTTCTCTAAATAGCGGTCTCCTGTGGGGAGAAATTACAGTGTGGAAGACCAGGAATTGCTGGTGATCAAACTGGCATTTGTGGAATGGAGGCACTGATTGGAAGGCACCCAACATCCATTTGTGATCATAACCACAATCTCCACTACTTCCAGTCTGCCAAACACCTGAACTCACACCAGGCTAGGTGGTCTTTTTCTCTCTGTTCAATTTCTCCATCAGCCAGGAATCCATCCTGTGTCCCTCCTGCTTCCTGGAAGCTTCTGATTGACTGGGAGACACATAGGTCTGCCACAGGTGCAAAAAGGAGGGGATTATTTAATTCCAGTACTCCAATGAGAAAGACTATCAACTTTAACCAGCGCCAAGCAAAAAAAAAAAAAAAAGAACACACAAAAAAGAAAACTGAATTTTGACCAAAAAAAATATGGAGATTCACAACAATACTCTTAATCAATCATAAATCTGAGCAATTTTCCACAAAGTTCTCACACAGACCTCCTGCCACTCTCAACAGCAGGCCTTTTATAGCACCAAACAGGAAGCGTTACGGTGAACCTTCTAGGTTTTTTGTAGGAAAATCAACTATCAACTATAAAATCTAAGGCTACCAAACCCAGACTGCCTTTTACTGGATGCCCTTTAGGACATTTATAAAATCTCGAATTGAAACACAGAGGCTGTTAAACTCTGCTTTACCATCTTGGAAGTAGGATGGTCTGTCCCAAAAACGCCAAATCAACCATGTTCGAATAAAAGTTATTAATCTGTTTTATTTTTTTATTAATTTTTTAAGATCGATTGCAATGTTAGCTATAATTTTCAGTATGTCGAGATTAGCATGTTAACGTTAGCATCCGGCTATAAACATTTTTACTTAGTGAGCAGTAGGCTTCTATGGCCCTCTTAGTAAACATTTATTAATGAATTGACGTCTAGTCATTTAATCCTGTTCATTATGAATATGTTGGTATCATTTGCGCATCTTTTACTTGGTTTCTAACTAATTTATTCTCAACGATCATTGAAAGATTGTTTTCATTTTTCAAGGACAAGGTTCACACTCGAGGGTTTTGGATCAGCCTCGAAGTAAGATGGCTAGTTAGTTCACCTAGCTAGGTTGTTGCTAGTTAGCTAGCCATATTAAAGTTTGTCCGTTTTATGTTTTGTGTTAATAACGACTGTTTTGACATTTTGCAGTACATCAATGTCTTGTTCAGAAGTAAATGGTTATAACAGAATCTCAGGACCACGTTCATTTCAGTTTGCTAAGGTAGCTAACACACCTAGCTAGTTAGCTAAGTAGCTAGTGCTAACGTTAACTTCCCTAACGTTATGACATAAACTAGCTTGCTAGCTAGTTAACCGACATGAAACTTTAATTTAGATGAGTATTAAAATAATGTTAGATCACATTAAATTATGTGACCGATATCATGTAGATAATTGGCTGAAAGATAAACAAGCGATTTAAAAATATCTCTTATTGTTCTGCCTGTAGTCTTTACTACGCATAGCTCCAATTTTCTTCTATTGCAGCTCCCATGTTGGCAATCTTGGTGACTTCAAAAATTCATAATGGTGGTTAATTGTGACGTGACATCCATTGTGTACATTCTGCGCTCTCAATCTATTAAGGTTAAAATGCTACCTAGTTTGACAGCTGCATATATTATTCATACATATATAGTCATTAGGCAGTATCACAGCTCACTAGTTATTGAGACAGACCCTATGTGTAACGTGTCCTCTGTGTTTTGCATTGTCCTCTTTCAAACCCTACAAAAGAAAATCATCAGACGTGTAACTTCATGCAGGTATTTTCAGTTATCTAAATGGGCTGCCCAGAAAATCAAGTTAAACACCTACTCAACAGGTCTTATTCCACATATCCTTTGACAGACACTTTTTAATGTACGGTATATCCAGTGACAACCACTTAATTAACACAATGTTCAGTTAATTATAGTAACCTACCATGGTCTAGTTTCAAGCTATGTGAGCTATCTAAGAGATCCAAAGGTGTCCTTAAAATTAATCATACTAGATGTAAGTACATTATAAAAAAATGTACACCCATCAACATCAGAAAGATAATGTTCCTATGATACTAGACCTAGTACTGTAATCATATCAAAGAACAGCTTCTCTGGCATGTTTTTATCATAATAATGAACTGGTGAGGTAAGCGTTTTTAGAAGCAGGGCCCATCGTCTGCCAACATGATCTGAAACCTTGACAACCAGATATCAGCAAAATGCAGAAGAGTACACAATCAAAACTAGTAAGGCCACAATAGGCATTTCCTATTAGTGACCTCACTTTGGCTTCAGATACCAGCAAAAAGGTGAGAGAACAGTTCTTCTCATTGACTTCAGGCTTTTTGGCAATTGCATTCCCCTAATTATCACATAAAAAGCACTGATAGATATGTTAATAATGGACAACTTGTGATTATTCATTAGGTAATTACAGTAGTGGCCATGAATTGTCTTTGTGCAATGGTGTACATAGTGAGGAAGTCCACAGAGCAGACCTGGGGCAGGGAGCTACATGAAACTATATGAAGTCACAAAGAGCTTGGATATATATGAGTATTTTAGATGGGCAAACTTTTATTATTTGATAATAAAGTCTTCTACAAAATCCAAAAAGCATTCACAGTGTCACTTTATGCATTTAGAAATTTGACCAAAGTCTGCATATAAATTACAAGCAAAATCCAAGCTCTCTAATTTATCCAAAGCCTAGAATCTATGCAGCCAATGTGAGAACAGAAGACAATTATTCATAAAAACCTATTAACCATCCTGGTACACAAACAAAAGGTTGACAGCTAAAAGAATCTGTTTCTTATGATTTATATCGAAACCGTAATTCTGAAGCATAACCATCTAATACATAGTATTGAATATGCATTTACATACGAGGTCAAATATTGTGATCTGTACACAGTAAGACGCAGAGGACTTGAGAGAATGTAAACTTTTTGTAAATGAATTGTAGACCCAACAAGAGGACTAGAACTTCCTTTTCTATGGTCAAGTGCCTTAGTTCATGTATTTTACATTTACAAAAAAATAAACATTATTGTGGTATTTTCTCAGTACCACAGCCATCTTCTTGCAAGTGCATCAACAACGAACCTCCAATTCAAAAGGCTTGGAGTTGGAGAAGTCGGAAACAGCAAGTACTGGGGTCTCACATTAGAGTGCTTTAATGTTATTAAAAGTATGCTTTCAAGCAGCTGTCAAAATAAAACACATGGCCAGACTCAGCAAAGAGGTTAAGGGTGAAGCTACTGAAGAAAAATGTTTTACATAAACCAAACGGCCAAAATCTTCTCCTCCTCTGGACAAACCTGACCCTGACCCACTCAATTTAACAAACAGTGTCTTGGCAAATTTACATTTAGCAAGGTTAAAAGTCATGGAAGATACATAAAACAGCTTGCAAAGACTAAGTGACTCACCCAGCTGTGTGAATATTTAGCAAAGGTAGCAAAACAATCAGGAAAAGACATAAAACCATAATAACAATCTCCTAAAAATGGCAAAAGCTGTTCTGAGCCACCCAAATGCATACATATGCTGTAGGTAATGATTTAACTTGACAAAAAACACAATTTATGAGGAAAGTTGAGCAAGAGGCACCTGCCAATAGGCCTTAAGCAAATCAGGTTTGCTCATATACCATGCAACGTGTTTCACCCAATCATGTGGCCTAGACTAAGGAAAAGAGTCAAGTTAACATGCTTATATTTGATGCAGATATTAAATATGCTTTAGGGAATAACTGACAGGAGGAACTTGGTTTGAACATACCATGTTCCAGCAACATAACAAACTTCTTTTTTTATGATCCTCCTTACATTGTTAAACCTACATCAATGCCTCTTAATAAGAATTTGGGGTTTTTAAGAACATTAGGCTGAATTCATTCATTCATGAGTCATGAATTAATATCTGGATATTAATCTACATTTGACTTTACTAAGTAATTTAGAAGAGACGATTCTGCAGCATTTCAGAATTAAAAAACCTAGTGCCAGGTTGAGGGATAACATCAAGTAATCTGTGATTTCAGCCTCATTGGTTGCACTGGAGACCATAGCTACAGACAAGGTGGCTCCAGCCACCAGACAGACCTGAGAATCCTGAACATGTTAATCCTTTAGCATATTTACGTGACCATGCATTTGGCAATAAAACTGAGTCCTGATCCTTAGGATTAAATTCCCTCAACACTCCCTTATTGTCATGCATTTCATGTAAGCCTGCGATGCACTGAGCACATTATCAGATGCTCCATAAGCTTTTGTCATGTCCTGGCCAGTGTTCAGCCAACATTCACACAGCACACTTTACCCACATGTCAATCACAGCACTCAGCCTCTCCCTTGATCACAATTACCTATTTGTTGGATCATCACTCTCACCTGTCCCATTTATTTAAACTATTTAAACCCCACAGACACCAGAGTGCGGTGCTTCTCACTGAACAACTCTAGCCTCCTAGAGACTATGCTTGCCTCATGAAGCCTTTTGTGTACAAGTTTGAAATAAACATTTTGAGTTTTAATACTCATGTCTTGATCCTGCTTCCAAAATGTCAGTTTTCTGTAGTTGTGAAAAGAATGTACATAGGCAAGAATAGTTCTTCTTTCAGAACTTTTAAGGGACCATAGCCGGTGTGTCCAAGAACATGTTTGCCTGAACTAAAACCTAGAGATTCCTGAACTGTGTCCTGTACCACAAATAGAACTAGTGGAACTCATTCATCCCATGCATTTCATGTCTCAAGGCACTTACAAAGAACACAGGAGTTTAATGAAAATGTTTGTGATTATGGATAAAGTGGACTAGAAATGGGATATGTTGTTGTATGTTAAGTATTTTCAGAACTTGAAGGAAATTTTTCAAAAGAAAATTGGTACCCTAATGAGTTTGCATTGTCTTCAGCAAACCAAACACAAAAAATAATTGTAGTAATGCTTTGATAATAGATGAAGCATTCATTTTTCACAAAGCTATTGTTTGGGAAAGCAAGTGGCAGTGCACAGCAGTTAACAGGTACTGATTTCCTAACTTAGTTTGGGCAAAGGGCCTATGCAACAAACCAATGTATGATCGAAAGGTTCACCTATTATCAGAATTGGATAAAATATTGCAGGAAAAAATACCTGATTTGGGTTTCCAGTGTCCTGGTGAGTGTTGCCTAATCTTTCTGTAAGGCCTGCCAAAAATTATCTTAAAAACCCAGGTATGTGTTTTGGTTACACCCAAATGTCCAGACAAGGCATGGTCAGGTACTAGCTGCACTATGTATTTTACATATTTTTATATATAAATATTATATATTTATATATTTTCCCCATAAGACACACTCCCATTTAATGAGCATCTCAGAATTCAGTTCAAACGAATGCAGTGAAACATTCACATAAGCATGTACACATTACAGTACAACACAGTACAAAACATAAAATGCCACAAAACAGCTGCTTAGTCAGGAATCATAACTCAGCAAAAACAATGGTCTGAGAATCACCGATACCTCTCAGTATATTAACCGGACAGGATGATGGCTCATTTTCAGCTGAAACCCATTATGGAAAAATTAACGGATGATATCAGCAATCACAGTTCTCATCCACTACTACAGGAATGCTCTCCACTCACACTACTTGCTTAATACAGGTTTGTGCTTACATTTGATATTCCCTGCTGACATTTTTCAGAGTCATACAATATAAAATTCCATGTCCAGGTTTGTGATAATACGTTTCCTTAGAAATCTAGAAGGAGAATAGTTGGAAAAACAAGGCAGCGAGACCTGTGAGGTGAACTCCATCACTACTGGTTTCATTTAAACGGTCAAAAACGATCTTTTGTGTAATCTTTGATTACTTTCACCTGTACAGTTATTCTACATTTTACTGACACAGGTAGCCAACTTTCTAAACACTTTGTCAAATAAACAAAAAGGTTTAAGATTTCCTGTGACACCATGGGACACCAATTTTAATTCAAATTATTGTATGTGCAAAATGCTTCATAAAAGAAGGCAGCAGGTTTAGTAAGGTCTCTGACTTGTAGCTAGAGCCCATCAGTGCTAAATCACTGAACAATCACTGAACTTGGCCACTAGAGTGATGGTAAATGAGTGACAGGTGAAGATAATGATTCAATAGATGGGTGATTGGGTCAACGGGACTGGGGAAGTGAATGTGTGTTGTGATTGGTGGGTGTCGTCCGAGGAGTGACTGTTCCCAATATTTTTGTTTGTATTTGTTTTGGGGTTTTTTTGTTTGTTTATTTAGACAAAAATGTGATTTAACAATAAATGACAAATACATTTTAGTGTAAATTTCAGTATCAATGTTAACTTTGTCTCATACTTTACAAAATTATGTAGGCTCTATAAACATGTAAGTATATCCTTATATAGATTCCATGATGGTTACAATTTGACTAAGCATATCCTTTAATCAGATTCAGATTTACAATCAGATTTACATTTGGAACAAAAAATTACCACCGTGCCACTTTAAAAGAAACCAAAACACACTTCCTTGACACATATTTTGCAAATGTAGCATAACTTTGTTCTGTAACATAATGTGGAGAGCAGAAAAAGAAGATATCAGTGGTGATGACATTTACTAGATAATGTAGACCAAGCACAAAAACAGAGTAGTACAACAACAAAAAAACTTCAATTTTGTTGTTTCCCACCACTTTCTTTCCCTGAATGATCTGGGTATACAGCGGTATAACCATATCCAGCTGTACACAGTGCAAATAGTCCAGTACAAAGCCTTTCATCATATTAAGCAGTGGAGACTCACTGGCAAGGATCTCACAGACCACTTACAGGTTTCTTTCACTGGCAGCAATAGCATAAACGCATTAAGGTAGTTCTTATAGTAGATATCGGAATGGTACGTCTGGCACTACTCATGTAATTTCATTCCAGTAAAACTAATGAAGTTCAATTAGAAACATTACAGTCAAAAGTTTTTAACTGCAAGGACTTTTTAGCTTCCTTATGCTCTTCCCAAGGAACATAAGACCTAACTTCTGTTCTGCTTCAAAATTCCAATCAGACATTTCAAATGAAGGTTACTGATATACAATGAAGCCTGGAATTATTCATACCCCTGGCAAATTTATTCCAGCAAGTTTTTTTTTTTTTTACTAGAAATGACACAGGAGTCTCCCAGAAGATAATAAAATGAAAAGGAATCATTGTGGCAAAAAAAATTCTCAGCTTTTATTTACATTTGAACAAAAAGTGTCATGTCCAAAATTATTCATACCTTTTGCAAACTGTCACAGTCTATGGGAAAACCCAAAGTTCTATACCATTCCAAAAAGTCCAAGGACCAAGAAGGACACTACATCTCCAGAAAAGACACACAACAGCCCACTTGGGCAAACGGACTTTCTGGACAAAGAAGAAAACTTCTGGTCTTCTGTTATATTGTCAGATGGAACAAAAATTGAATTGTTTGGCCTCAATGATGTGTGCTTCATTTGGAGTAAAACAGACAAGACACATTAACGTTTTGCAGTGGCCCAGTATGAGTCCTGACTTGAATTCAAATGAGAATCTGTGGAGGGAGCTAAAGATCAAGGTGATGGCAAGGAGACCCTTCAACCTGAGAGCTGGAGCTCATCACTAAAGATGAATGGGCAGAAATACCAGTGGAGACATGCTAAAAACTGGTCAGCAATTATAGTAAGTGTTTGATTGCTGTAATAGCCAAATTTCTATTGATTACTGAGGGTCTGAATAATTTTGGAAATGCCACTTTATGTTCAAATGTAAATAAAAACTGAGAAATATATGTATTTTTTCCCCACAATGATACCTCTTGTACATTGTCTTATCTTCTGGGACATCTGTGTTATTTCTGGTCAAATGAAACTTGCTGGTCTAATAAAAATAACTTTAAATCAAAATTTGCCTGGGGTATGAGTAATTTTGTACCATCAGTTACAGTAATTGCTAATCAGCCACCCACCAGGAAAATTCAAGCCACTCAATGCCTATTTAGTTCCTTGTTAAGTACTGTAACTCATTCAAGGTAGCTCTTCCCCTGTATGTCATCGTACAGATTCAAACAGCCAGTCTTTTATGCGTCACAAAACAACTTGGGGGTATCATTACATCCATTTATCCTTGAGACATATTGGAATATACATTCCAGGATCTTTACTCATTGCAGTGTGGTCATACAGATTTCAACAGAGCAGAAGAGCTTTGGAGTTGAGGGCTAGATGGCATCTGTGGCACAATACCATGGTCTGGGAATGTGTTTTTCCAGTTAGTAATGATATCACAAATCAGACTCCACTGCAACTGGTCATGATGTTCCAGATACAGAGAATAGTGCATAAGAAAGCCCTTACACTTGTCTGGAGAGCCATCATATCTCTTTAGTACCACCACTAACACAGCATACTGGAGTAAGCTTGTGGGAGACTAAAAGACCTCTGCCCATCTCTGCTGCAAGTCATTGATTTCATCCTTCTATTTCTCTGAATGAGCATGGATCTATAGTGAGGTTAAATATTCACTCATTTTGAATAGGACAGTAAGGATCCAAGTACAAGGCACATGATAAGTTATGAGGTGAAAGAATAAAATTGAGTTAAAAACTAGGTAGGCTTAGGGCAAGGTACAAAAATGAGGTCGGGGTAAAGTAAAAAAATCAAGGAGATTAGAGATAAAAAAAGAATCCACTGACCAGAGGCAAAAGGTACTTCTCACAGCCAAAAGGAATAGCGAGAAGTATTGATAAGGAGGTGGTAACTGATAACAAGTGGACAGGTGGGGTGTGGCCTGCTTGTTAGCAATAGCTGGATGAATCAGAGTTGTTTGCAGTTAAGATTCAGGTCTCACCTATCAGGGCAATAAATCTCTTCATGGGACTGAACAATAACCAATATTAACATCCAGATATTACCTACACAAGTATTAAATAGTTTTGTTTTTTAAAGCATCATTGTGTCTTTATATACCATTTATACAGAATAATGCAGCTTTTTCTGACAGTGACCTATAGCTCAGAAATATAGACCTGATATTTGTCTATATCCTACCTTAATAGGCATGCATTTCAACACATGATAACCAGTTTATTGGATGATAGGTGTTTATTAACAAAAAGTTAAGTTTGATCTTTCCACTTTGCCCTTTTAGTAATTATTATATGAGAAACATGCATAAATGTAAACAAATTTGAATAACACATGACATAAATTGAAATTTTATATTGAAATTCTCTGTAGTGTGAACTGTCCAAGTATTGATTTTTACAGTTTCCTCAAATTTATAAATTGCAAGGTACTTTTGACAGGCTTATTTTCAACATATTCATATTATAATGTTTTTGAACTGATGGCACCAGATTCCAACATGTGCGTTTTTAATCCCAGAATCAATATTTATTCAAGGGCTACTGCTTCCCACTTTTTGTTTTAATATATATATAGTATATTATATATAGTAGTAATATGTATAGATTTGATATTCATCAGTTTGGTGCTCTACATCTCTACAGCTCTGTAGCTGAGAGATTATACAGTTGGCCAGTAGGTGGAAGCACCGATTAACTGATTAAAGCTCTGCTATGTGAGTGAGAACTGGCCTCCATGTGGCTAAACTTTAACTGTTTAACAGTGAAAAAAGTGACAAGAAAAGGATAAACATTGACACAGTTTATTTATGCATAAAGCTGGAAGACAAGCATAGTAGAGGGGCTACAATGACCATTCTGCAATTACATTTTCTTTCACTATGCAGCAACAAACTCACAACGGATCTTGTCCAAAAAAAAAAAAAGTTTAATTTCATTCACAACCACCATTGTTAGCTGTTCACTAACAATTTAAAAGTATACAGAAAAAAAATGACAGATCTAAAAGAAGGAAATCAATTTCAGTCGCTTCAATATGAGGTACCAGTTCCATGCTCTTCTTGTAATATACAAGAATTAAGTATTTACTTTGAACAATCATCTCCATTTTCTTCTACTCTGAGCCACTGTCAGTCAGACTGTAATATTTACCATGAGGTAAGCACATCAATTATTCTGTAACAGAAACCACATGAACCCACACCTATCCTTGAAATAACAGAAGGGAAAACATAAGAAGAAAAGAACCATACAAACACACAAAGATAGTTTTCAATGCAAAAAGAAACTTCTTGCAATCATACCAAAATAACATTTCAGGACCAACAAGTGAGAAGTTTTCTCCCACACATGCGCCATTCTGAACAAGTAACCTTGGAAACAGTCTTTCTTTGTTTTCCAGTGTCCAATTAAGCACACACCATTATAAATCAGCCATACAGAATAGTGCTTCAAATGATGCCACAAAACCCCCAGGGGTCCTGAGATCTACTATTATTCCGTGACCTCTCTGCTCTCAGAGTGAAAAGTCCCAGCACTCAAACATCCCAGGAGAGGAGGATGTAATGGACACTATTAGGGAACAGTGAAGGCAGGGGGTAAGAAAAAGACGGGGGAGGGTTACACTCAATCACCATGGCCTCCACATGGAGGGGTTGCCCCCTGGGAAGAAGGGGGGAAGGGCCTCTGCATACGCTGGATGGGGGGAGCGTGACCTAGGTGGGGAGGGCTGTTCCTGGTACCTGATGCCACCCCCCTCTCTCAGTGGGAGGATTCTGGGAGAGCAGTGAGGGCTGCTGGGTGAGGGTGGGGTAGCAGGAGAAGGAGGGGTGTGGAGGTAGAGAGAGCGGGACTGAAAGGAGGTAAGAGGGAGGGGAGACTGGGAAGGGGAGGTGGGGAGAGGGCTTTTGGGGGTGGTGCTGCCAGCACTTCCTGTGGCACTATTCTCTTTACTGATCTGGGGCAGGGCCTTTAGAAGATGGTTGAGAAGTCGGGCCCCCAGGGATTTGTCCATGCCAGCACAGGTAAGAAGCAAATTATGTACCTCATGCATGCATTGGATATAACCACTACTGTAACGGTGGCGAGATTCAAAAGCCATGCTGGGTCCCTGGCTACCTGCTACAAAACAATGCAAAAAGATGGTTGAAATCCAGACTCTGAATTATTTTACACAGTACCTAAAGCATTGAATAATGTATTGTGTCAGTGCGATTGATATTGCTAATTTTCTGTATCACACACTTTTCTTACTCTGGAAGAAGATTGAACAAAAAATAAAAATGACACATCATAAATCTTATTGTGCGTCTCACCTGACCCATGAGCCCTCTGAAGACCCTCCATGTGTTGCACAGTTATCTCCAGAACATCTGCCTTTTCCAACTTGGATTGCTTAATAAGGCAATATGAGGGAATTTCACTATGCATTACGCATTACAGCACAAATCACGGAACAACAGGTGGGTGTTTGAGTGTGTGTGAGCAAGAGAAACGATTAGTTAGCAGCTACTCACATCCAAATTGTAGGCATCCACCATAATACCCTTGAGTTGCTCTAGACTTGAATTGATACGTTCCCTACGTCTCTTCTCTATCAGTGGTTTTCGAAGCTAAAATATGTTGAGACGTTATTATTATTATTGTAAAAAATTATTATTGCATAATTGTTATAATTATTATTGTAAAAAAATGTGCTGTGAGTGCAAGGTCAGCTGCGGCAGGCATTTCACGTGATACTACAAATAATAACATCTGTAATAACTTACTTGCTACGAAGTAACAGAAATATTAAACAGTGGCATTAAAACGCTTTACAACAGCTATCCAACGGCTATAAAAATAATCGTATAAGAGAAATTTACCTTTCTTTCCTCTTTTGAGTTGAAATTCTTGTCTGATCCATTGCTGAGGTTGGAGGCAGTCATTGTTCGGTACAAGTGAAAACGTTATTTCGGAACTAAAACTTTTGAAAAAAGTACAGTGATGTCGCGATACAATTTACTCTCGCGACGCTCCAAAGCCGTGGTTATTGTAGTGTTGTTTTGCTGGTAGGCTGAGAAATCGATTCGTGTGTCCTCGTTTTAAACATGCGTCCACTGAAACCTCCCCTTCCAACAACCACCCACCACAATTACCATGAAAATGTATGGGTGCTTTTCGCAACACACTTTCCCACCGTCTCACGGGTAGCTCATTAAAGGGGGTGAACCGCAGGTTACACGCTTAGGCTGGAGCTGCCAAGTGACGCACGAACGCAAGGCTCTGAAGTTTGATAAGCGATTAAAATGTTTTTCTAGCAGATCAAATGGTTTTAATAGCGACTTTTTGAGAGTGTTGTGCGCTGCAAAATACATGGCCGTGCTTTTTTATTTAGACGTAAAGAGTGCACAAAGGCAGTAGGCACGCTAGTGCACAACATTTCTTTCCCCCAAGAGTTAAAACACGAAGGGATATTCTCTTTACTTCTGTCCTTTTTTTCTCTTCAATGCGACCACACATCCCCATCTCAGCTTTTTCTTTTGTTCTCGTCTTTGTCTCAGGGACGGCCACACTCCAGTGAAGCGCGCTAAAACCTCTTTTTATTCTGCTGTCCGGCCGTAATGACCCACTATCAGCAGAATAATAGATAAGGTGCCAAAGCTTTAATGGCAATCTTAAAGCATTTAAACCGGTAATCTGTTTATCAGTGTATCTAAATGATCAAATTTGCAGATTGTTATACATTTAGAATTTTGTTGTTTACTTCCGAAGAAGCAGCGAGACGGTTTAACTGCAAAACAATCTAACTACGATTTTAATCAAGTCGAACGGTAAAAAAAAAATATTAATTGCTTTGAAAGTCACATGGACTCATGATGGAAACTGTTTATAGTTTGCTGTCGCACACATTTATCTAGGCTATGTTGCACGCTTCAGCCTTGAAATATAGTTTTAGTGAAAAACCTGTACACACATAAAAATAAGGAGACCACACATGTTAAATATTTAAAAGAAACATTTTCTTACGATATACCAATCATATCAGACTGATACACTTATAAAGGAGTACTACATCACGGACATAACTGTTTCAAAAGCACTTTTTTTGCTTGATCCTCTCCAAATTGGGACCGTCTTGCACAGTATGTTAATTTGTATCTTAAAGTATGCTCGTTTGAAAGTTTGTTTTACTGTCAACAGTAAGGGGTGATATGATGACTTTTCCAGAACGCCAAAAAAACGATCTTCAAAAACTTGTCACGCATGCTTCACATTTCCACCGGACAGACACATGTCTGTAAGCTTCACTGTGTCTAATGCAGCTAGAGCCTGTCCAGTCTCCATGGTAGCATGGCTGCTGCTTGTATTAGAATGTTGGTGGGGTGAGGAAACATCACAGAGATCAGACAGGAAGTTAGAAATGTATAGAAACTTCGGTTCTGTGGTCCACGGCTTTGCATTTAGTATGTTCCTGTGTAAAGTCAAAATTGCTTCCTGTCTGTAGCTATAAATTTTCACTTGCTATTAGATAAATGCTGTTCCTTCTGTCTCCTCTACTTTATTTTGGTTCTGTAACCTTATAAATCCAAACAAAGTTGCAAGATACAACTATTTAATGGCATGACAGAAAAATATTGTAATTGCTTTTATACTGTGAAAATGATGGAGTTGTTTTTTTATTATATATATTATATATTATATTTTTACATATACACATAAAACTGCAATTTACTATACAGTAGTATTAAAAGAGCATAATGATTGGGACACTCGATAGGCAATTTACAGTGGCGCTTTAAAATGATGACAAGAGGTTTACCAGATTAAACTGAGTGACCCTGTTTTTCAGATGGAATCTGACACTGTGATGAATGGGATGTATTCCTTCATTAAACCATATCTGGATTGTTAAATAAAATTTCTGTTTCTAAAATTATTTTTGGCAATACAGTGGAAAGTAGCGCTGGTTGATCTCTCTCCAACAGACCAAGGTCAGGAAGTAACAAAACCAGAACCACAGAGTTATGAAACCAAAAAACAGCTTAATACAAGAATGCTTAAGACACCTCGATGAGTTATTTACAATGTAGCCTGTGTACAGGGTAAACGTCAGATTTACCAACCATAAATGATGCTCTGCACATTGTGATATGGTCCTGTACTGTAGCAAGGAATGTACTGTACTGTACTCCTTGGTTTCAGTATGAATAATTCTCCACCATGTATGCTAAAATGTGCATGTAGCACCAACAGGTACTGTGCTGTAGTTTTTTTTTTCAGTTTTACAATTTCACATAAAAGGGTTTTGTTTTGTTTTTTATAGGTTTTTGCGATATGTGCTGTTAAACATGTATTGCACTAAGGCTTTTCTTTAGATATAAAAATACAGATTATGGAAGTAATACTGCACCAGTTACATTTTGAGATCCATTTGACATGCCATTCACATAACATAAAAATGAATGGCCAAATTAAATGGTGAACTTTACAGGCAAGTGCAGTTCTTTAGCTTTGTGAATACTGGAGTACAAATGAAGCTGTTTTTCAGTACACAATTACAACAGTAATGAAGGCAGTATGTGATCATTATCATTTTCAGTTTCTGCCTGGATAAAAAGCACATTTTAACAATTAGTACTAAGAGGCAGGTCTTCAAGGAGTATTTCCTTCAGAGCTATGGCTGCTCATGGGCCACATTCTCCAAACAGCTTTTATGTCAGCGTTTTTACGGAACGTCTCTGCAGTAAAATAATAAGTCAGTGGGTCCAGGGCGGCATTCATGCACGCTATCATCAGGCTGTAGTGCTGGGCAGACAACACTGAACATGGCAAACTCTCCTTATGGTTTACGTAGAAGTACAGCACTCCCAGCATAATGTGATACGGAAGAAAGCAGAACACAAAGACGGCCAGGTTAGTGCCTACCATCCTCTGGATCTTGCAGCTGTCAACCAAGTCAGCTGTCTGAGCTGCAGTGCTTTTTCTAATAGCGTTCACAAGGCCCCAGGAAGAGAAACCCATGATCACCAGTGGCAACCCAAATCCTACAGTTAGTGAAGAGGTAAGGGCAGTCATTTTTACAGCATAGTGTGGAAAGTCTCCAAAACAACTGTGTGTCATATTGCCAGGATAATTGGTCTTGGACAGGTACATGGGTAGGCTAGCCCCTATGGTTAGCATCCAAATCCCCAGGCACACAAGTGTTGCTTTTTTACGTCCTTCGCGTACACTGGATGACAAAGGGAAGCAGACAGCCAAGCAGCGGTCCAGGCTAATGCAAGTAAGTAGAAAGATGCTTCCATACATGTTGATTAACATTATAAGACCAGAGACCTCACAGATTGTCTGAGCTAGATGTAACCCCCAGTGGTAGATGATCCTTAATGGTAGAGTACAAACTAGAAGAAGGTCTGCTACAGCAAGATTGATCATGTAGACAGTGGTTTCCGAATGTAACTTGGTGAGGCAGAAGAAAACCACTAGTGCCATAAGGTTTAGAGCCAACCCAGTTACAAAGACCAGAGTATACACCACAATGAATGTGATGTTTACCTGGCTTGCTGGAGGCACAGTGAGGCACAGTGCAACTAGACCACCAATAGCTGTTGAATTTAATGGCATTGTTCCTTTATTGGGTGTTATCCACAGCTGACTTCCGGTATGCTAGAACAGAACAATCAAAAACAACTTAGCCTACGATGACATAAAATCTGCAGTAAGGGCAAGCAAATGGATAAATTAAAGTAACTACACACTACTACACATGCTTAGTAAAAAATGCCAAAATAGTAAGATGAAAAAAGAAATGGTTAGGCTTTTTTGAAAGAAAATAGTCTTTAGCAGCAAAATCCTGAAATACAAGTTTACTGAGCTGAAAAAAAGTACTTGCATGTGAAAATTAGTTGAAAATTAGTATAGGCAGACAGTCACAGTTAGGCAGTTTTTGTTCCTAGTCATCCACAGACCAGGCCTTAGTGTTGAGTGGTTTGTATATTATTTTATTTACTGTCCCTCCAGTGCTCATAATCTAAGACTGGCAGCATGCTGAACCATATATATATATATATATATTTATATATATAGCTTTTTTGTTTGAAACTTATCAATGTTGCAGTCTTGAAAGAATTCTATAAAATTATTACTACATATTTCTCTAGTAATTACATGTGAAATTAGTAATTATGGCATATTTCAGTGTTGGGAATTCAGTAACCTTATCAAGCCAAGCATTTCCTATTTACCCTATATTTGAATATATCACTTAGCATTTTTTTGACAACTCATCAAAATGCTGCTCAATAAATATCACTGGATTGTTGCACAAACTTTACTGCAAAGTATTTTTGATGATTAAAAGTCCTGAACAAATCGAAGATTCATGGCACATACCTGAAGAATATTCTTGATTCAACAGAAGCCGTGTGACAGTAAAAACTTGATGTTCATGACAGCTCAGGAAATGCATCTCTGAAGTGCGTTGTAGTTTTTTTTCCCCCACAGAGATTTTTTGTCAACCTTCCTTTCCTTACAGGAAGCACTACTGCTATTGACCCTATGTGTAAAAATGGTATCTTGTACCTTAACTGTGTCACTGCTCTGCCTGTTTATGTGGCTCAAAATGGGTCATATACACCTACCAAAGCATGAGACATACAGACCAGGTGAAACTCCTGGAGAAGTGGGTGCATCGCAAAGCCACATTCATACCTATGACCAAAATGTTGCACAAAAATATTTACAATCAAAATAATAAATGTAAAAGCACAACCCAAATCCACAGTCTAAACAGTTTAATCAGGATTGACAGTACAAATACACAGAAGATCATTTCATAGAAATGAAACTGTTAAGATCTTTATGCTTAGTTCATGTTTACTGGCTTAGTTGCAGCCTTAATAAGACCCACTAAGCTTATAGTTGGGTTTCATTCTGTCAGGGAATACCAGGTGGAGCTGAGGAGAGAAAAGTAGCTGACAGGACATTGGGCAAGACTAACCCTGAAGATTATTAGAGGTTACTATCTGATACTAAAAAAAAATATCTATTTATTTTTGTGGTTAACATTATCTTCTTATTAGTTATACTTGCTGGAGAAAACTGATAAGCTTGTAAGCTATGCTCATTGTTGTTACCCATACCATTTCCCCAAAATAACACAGCATGTGCATGTGGTTTGCACAACAGCAGTTTAACAGGCTGTTTGACATACAAACTGCTGAGGTGGCAAAAAGAGAGTGCGGGTAGGTGACGTTTCACACTGTACCTAGAACAGAGCTTAATAAAACGCCACCCTTACCTCTTCAAGTAAAGAAGCTACACAAGGTCTATCTGAAAAGCAAATCTGCCTTATGTCTCTCTAAACACCTTGAATAGAGGCCCATGCCCAGGGATGATGACATCAGCAATTCTCAGTGCTGCCTGTCGGCTCACTTCCTGCATCTCTGGGTTCTCACTAAGTTCCTTCCAAGAATCTTCATCGGTGCAGCACTCAAATAGGTCCCCAGCAACCAGAACTTTCCCCATAGTGGTTCCCTTAACCAGAACACTGACATCCCGTCCTGTATGCCCAGCGGTGGGGATAATGGACACCTGGTGGTTAAAGAAGATTCTTCCTTAGGGTTTATATGAGCAAATGTGATTGTGAATGTACACATCTGAAAATCATTTTTTCCCCATTTAGGACTGAAACCTGTTGACGTCCAATACACATTTCCTGCTTTTCAAAAAAAAAAAAACAACTCCAGGACATGCTTAATTTCAAACAAGCAAACATTCTTTCCTCAATGAGCCCTTTAATGAGTTTACCTAAAGTAACAATCTAAACGATAACATCTCAATAAAATACCTAATTCCGTTAATTAGCAACAATGTGGCTGGAAACAAGCTTTAGTGTGTAATTTACGCCTTTACGCTAACAGCGTGATTCTATTGCAGCTAGCAAATTTATCTTAAAATATCTAAATATTATATTTTGCCAATATCAATATTCCTTACATGATCATCAATCGGGTACGGCAGCCCCTCGCCCAGCTGATTAAGAAGGTATCGGTCTCCCTCGCTTATGTCACATCCCACAACAATTGTTGCTCCTGAAAACAGTCCTAAATTGCCGACGTGGTCGGAGTGTCCGTGGGTACATACGACCAAGGTTACATCGGCTGGTTTCAGACCTTTATCCTTTAACTTTGATAATAGAAAGTCTCGGTCCCATGGACCGCCCGTGTCCACTAAAATATTTTTTGGTCCAGTTAATAAGGAGATCGTGCCGTCGGCCCGAAAAGAGCCATCAGGCTCAGCAATGCAGTAGCCTTGTTTCAATATGCAAATACAGTAAGGATCGCCCAAAATTTCCACAATATCGGCACACTCAGTTTTCCTTATGGAACACGAGTCCATCTTTAATTGTACAAAAACTGTACTATTCTAGTTTCAGTGATTCTGCCTAGTCTTATTTTTTATCCTTAAGAGTTTGATTAGCTAGCGCTATTTGTACGGAATCCGAGAAGGAACAAAATACTTCATTTGCGTATTGTGCACTGTGGAGAAGTTGCGCCATCTTCTGTTAAGGACTAATTTAGCAACTTGAGTTCTCTGCTGATATGAGTGTACATTCAATGCAATATTTTATTATATAAACACATATTTTCATACATATATTAAACAAAATAAATCCACACGCGTCTGTATATAGTTTACTTTTACCTACAGTATACAAAGTTGTGGTAGTGTCTCTAACCTGTAGCTCTTTGGCTTTAGTCAGTAGGCACTTGTCTGTCATGTTTCTTTATCTGCCCTGAGGCCCAGTTGTTCAAAAGCTGTAATCTGGATCTAAATTATCCGAATTTTAAAATCCATTTTTTTGCTATCCAGGATCACATAACCCATCTTACTTTTATCCCATTTATTCAAAGAAAAGTTGGATTGGACTGATTTTATCCAGATCCAACTTTTCAAGATGACCAAATCCAAGTAATAAGCATTCTAAATTAGACTGCATATCACACGGAAGGCTACTAGATATATAGAAAAACCAGGTAGAATATCCAGCATGGGGTCACTCAAAGTATATTTATTTGAAGAAACATAAACAGAAAATACAAACACCCCATTTTCATTATCTTTTGACCAGCCATAACATATCTGCTACACAAATTTTAAAAAAGCAAAATACATTACATGTGTTTTCAATTTAAAACTTAATTTTAAATTTAATGTTAACCGTGGAACATAAAAAAAAAAACACACTTCTTCTGTGGAATGACCAAAAGTTTGAAGCTGTGCTTTCAGGAAAAGGATCTCAAGTTTGGCTTTGCTTTGCTGCAGTCTGGTTAAAGTAATGTGTTCCTCTGCCAGGCGAATCTGTACTTCTGCTCTTTCAGTTCCTTTTTTAAGAATTGCCCTGTAGGCATCATCTTTGCTTGCCAAAGGACGTTTTTAAGCCTCTTTGACTTCCTGTTGCACTGTCTCAACTTGTGCAGATCCACCTTCTTCCACAGTAACAATACTAAGTACTGTTTGGTGCATTGTGACCTTTGTGACCTTTGTGATGTACAGTGACATTTGTGATAGCAAATCTCTTTTTGAGGACAAAATAAAAGGATTATTTTATTGGTACCTTACAGTTCTGTTGTGTAGTCTATCATTTCAACTGTACGATTTGAAAATCAGGTAAAAAAAATATCAGTAAATAAATGTATATCTACTACATGATGAATGTTGTTTATTTGACTAGTTTGAATTTAATTCACATTTTGTTCCTGAAATCCAACCTGAATCCACCAATCTGCTGGGATAAGGGTAATCCATATTTTTTGGATCAAAGTAATCCCAATACTACTAAAATGTTTTGAGCAACACAAACTGAAGGTTTGATCCAGGTTAAAACCAGGATTGGAATATGTGATCTAATCTGATTTCAGAATCTGTTTTTGGTTTTGAACAACCCATTTTCAAGGTTTTATCCAATCCATTATCCAAAATCCAATCGGATTACCTTTGAACAACTGTACCCTGGAGGGAAAAAAATGGTGCACACATCGGTGCAGTTCAGTTTTCTACCAGTGTATGGCCTGTTCACTCTAACTTTGAACTCTAACTTTGAATACTCTGTTAGCTGTATTAGTGATATAAATGATAATGATGAACTGAATTAATGATTAATAGTGGAATAACAAATATCTAAAAATAAAAGTCCAGGTCTTTAAGAAAATTGTTGCATTCCTCCAGGGTTTGCATTTGCCTTAGGTTACGCTGCAGTGGAAGGCTAATTTATTTCAACAAACAAAATTTCCAGTTACATGCTCTTCCTGATCACATGGATACTTACTGGAATGGATACAGAGAAATACAGTGCAGTCTGGAGACTTTTATTGCATGCAATAAAAGATTTAAGATATTTTGTCATTTGTATTGGACTGGAATTATATAATACAAAATTATATTTAATTTATGTAAAGATGTTTATTGTGATGCACCATCCTTATGAGTATTGTGAATAAATTAGGTTTTTTAATTTATTAGTATGATACACCTCTTTGTATGAAATTGTAATAGGCAGAGAAGATGTAGCTGATTTTTAAAATCATAACGTTCCTTGATTTTTCTGCTGCACTTGCCTTTTGTGTGTGTGAATTTCAGTTTTCCTTGTTAATGCAACTGTTTACATCTACGCAACTATGTTAAAACATTCTCAACATGCAATAATCTAAATTTATTGTTTTTATTGCATATAATTTAGTGCATATAATCTCTAGTGAACTTTACACTACTGCATCTTCTGCAGAGTGGAGGGCAGGGCTGGAGTGAAATGAGCCTTATTCTCCATAATGAACGTGTACAGCAAAGCAGCAACAGTCAACGAGAAAACGAGAAAAAACAGCAGTGCACAGCTTAGCAGAACGAAAGCAGACACATTAAAGTCCAGAACGGCAACAGCAGGTCTACGTGCATCAGTGCCGGTCGAATGTGCAGTGACGACTGGCGAAACAGTACAAGACTTATTTTCTGCTACAACCAAGAAACAGGTTTGTTGTTATTTTCTAAGAAAAAAGATATCTGTCATTTGTGAGAGTGATTTTTTATTTTTATAAATAATTAGTATAAGGGGATAAGGAACACAAGACAACTCAGTTATTGATTGAAACCATTTTGATTTGAAAAAATGTTTTGAAGTTTTGAACATCCTTTGGTCTGTTTATTTAACTAGAATTAATGAGTAAAGCAAATCAGGAGAATTCAAATCAGGAGAATTGAAATCTGCTTGCTATGATTTTGTCAATTTTTTCTTTCAGATGATGCTTCCAGTCACCTGTCACAGTTTGCCCTCAAAACTGACTTTACGTTTCCCAGAGACAGCAGAGGCCTCAAACTCTGAGCCCTGGACTAAACCTTCGCTGAGTAATGAAAAGGTTATTTGCACTCCTGAACTTCTCTTTGCAGCTGCCGTAAAACCTTATTGACTGGTTTCAACAGTCTCTTATTCTCTCAGTATTACATTTAGAGGTTACCCGATTATTTCTTTTGTCATAGTTCTTTATGGCTATATCCAGTGTGGCTACAGCCATTAAAAGGAATGCTCTAGCATTTTCAGCCTAATATCTATGTACCTCATCTTAAAAAAGAAAGGGAACACCCACTGACTCAAAGATCTAAACAAATAAACAAATAAGTAAGTACATTTCACAGAGCCACTCAGGTCAGAATAAATGTGTTTTTCATGCTGTTATTTCTCTAGTCAGTGTTTGTGCCATATATATTTTCACTGGTTTTGATGTTGTTGTTGATTTTTGTGATACACCATCCTTATGATTATTATGAATAAATTAGGCTTTTTAATTTATTAGCATGATACACCTGTTTGTTTGGAATTGTAATTGGCAGAGAAGAAGTAGCGATGAAATAGTGATGACCACAGTTTTTGATGGGTTGTTTTGGCTGGAATTCTCATAATATTCAAATATCAGTATTTAAATTAGTGAGGTGGTGTGGTACCTTACTCTGTCTGCCAATTTTACAAATGTTCCATGTTCCAAACTTGGGAGATGACATGTTTATATGTGTCAGATGTTTTATAATGTACTTATAGCTATTTTGTTATTTAGTTTTAGTCAAAGACACAATCAGCACTGTTTGGTACATTGTCACCTTTGTGATGTACAGTGACCTTTGTGATAGCAGATCTACTCCTTGAGAACAATAAAATTATGCTCATAAAAGTACATAACAAGGCCATAGACAAAGGACAAAGTTTTATGAGAAGGCAAATATTAACAGTGAAGAAACATCTAGAGGAAAAAATAAGCTTCTTAAAATTCCGAACTTACCACCTCTGTGAAGACTAAATTAACCTAGATAAATCTATTGCATTTATTTCTCTGAATGTGCAGATCTGTGGTTTCTATGGTACCTCATTATGTCAAGTCATGTAATTAATATCAAACATTTAAAGTTTCAGGGGATGAAGAATCAAAGAACATTAGGCTACTATATGATTAAAAAAAGAAACTTTATGCAAATTAAATTCTTTATTACATAATTCCAGTCAATTTAGTAATTTATAAAATGTTATTAAATTGTGCTTTAATTGCATGCAATAAAGTCACTGTTTGAAGTGCTGCACTGTATTTCTCTTACAGGAGTGTAGGCTTTCCGGTAATTATCAATGTAATCAGGAAGTTTTTATTTGTAACTGGAAATATTGTTTTTGTTGAAATAAATTTTAACTGCACTGTAGCGTGACCTGAAGCAAATGCAAACCCTGGAAGAATGCATTAATTTTCTTAAAGATATGGCCAAGGAGGTGGAGGACATTAAGGTATTTGGCTTTTATTTATTTAATTTTTTTTGTATTTTTTATGTGGGTATTTATTATTCCAACATTTATCATTAACTCAGCTGATTTTACAGTTATATTAATGCAGATTACAGACTCTAATTAATTAATTACAAACTCAGTTGTCTTTATTACAGAATTAAAAGTTGAAGTGAATGCACTGATAGAAAACAGAACTGCACTGACGGCACTAATGTGTGCACTTGTTATACCTGCAGGCCAGACTCTTGGGCAAAGCCACTGTGCCACTGAGTGAAGGGGGAAGCAAGAGTCTCATTCTATCTTGGGCCAAAAAAGCGGACAGGCTCAACAAGCCAAGGGTAGTGGTGAATAACGTTTCTATTCAGGAGGAGACACCACACTGGGTTATAAATGAAGATGTGTCTGACTGCTCCAAAGACAGTGACAAGATCATGAAGTGGGCCAAGGAGCTACAGATGGTCTCAGAGGTTAGAGAGAGTGTCATAACACAAACAATGGATATTATGGGAAAATTTGAACTGTATGACTGAAGTGCATGTGTATGTGTTACATACAGAGTTTGGGTCTGAAAGATGATGATCTAAAGCAAATTCTTAGTACCCATATTGTGAACAGGCCAAAGCTAGCTGGAGTACTTCCATTCCTGCAGTTTGTGGTGTGGTCTCTTCTCTCTCGTGACTCTGAGGTAAGACAACTACAGCATCAAATTACATATGTGAAACAGATGCAGGACGTACAAACTTAGCAGCTAATGTTCCGTTTGTGTTGTTTGTGTTTGCGTTGCCTGACAACAGTCCAGTCCCAATCCAATTTTGTGTTGGCACACCCAAATTAATTATTAAATAAACAAACAAATCAAAGTGTGTTGTTGCTTATTACTATTAACTAAAATAGGTATGTGTAGAATTGTGTAAATGCAACATCACACTTGAGGTCATGATGCTGTGCTGAACATTAGCACGACCGTGTCAAGACACAAAGTTGTTCGGTTCAGGTTCGAACTAATTTTGATCGATCTTTCCTACTTAGGAGGATGTTTCAAAAATGTGGCTGACCACCAAGCAGAGAGCATGGAAGTCAGGTAATGCCTCTCATTGAAATTGGCAATTTACCAAAGCTTTCATGAATATATATTCACCATTATTAAAACAATTATTAAAACAATTATTAAAACAACTTATAGACATACAGATGGATTCTGTAGCCTGCACAATGTATTCATCCTCTAACCCTCTGATAAGTGAGCATTTTCCAACTATATGACTGCTACTTCATTTGATATTTATGCCTTTAGGCAAGCAGAAATACATCCCTGATTCAGGTAGGAATCATTATTATATTATATTAAACATGAGAATAATATCAATGCACATGTACTTAAGTGTATCTTGTTGGAATTAAATGATTTTTTCTCACAGTTTGGCAGTGGATCCAGAGTGCATCAGGTAATAAACAAACCAAAAACCACAAGCACATTAGTATCGTTTGAACTATTGTAAATACATAAATCATGCCTCTTGATGTTTTGTTCCAGTTGATGTGCGCCTTGATTCAAGTTCATGCAATCACTGGCTATCTGTGTCAGAAAACAAACAAGAAGTTAATGAGAGTCACTTCCCCAATAATTACCAGGATAATGGTCAACGGTTTGACAAGGTATCATGTGTCTTTGGGCTCAATTGCTTCTCTTCTGGGAGGTACTACTGGGAGGTACTGGTACCAACAACTGGAAGCTGGAGACTGGGAGTAGCAGCTGCATCTGTTCCAAGAAAAGGTCGGTTCCAGATGAACCCAAAAACAGGGTACTGGACTATTTGGAAGGGGTCCCAGAATCTCTGGGCCTGCACAGATCCCCATACTAAGCTTTCAGAATCGTTGCAGCTTGAGGTGGTTGGAGTGTATGTGGACTATAAGGAAGGGCAGGTGTCCTTCTATGATGCTAAGAATAGGTTCCATATCTACACATTTATAAACAACTTTGAAGATGTGCTCGTCCCTGTGTTAGTGCCTCTAGATGGGAATAATATGTTAAAAATCCAGCCTCTCTCACTTGTTGGCAAATGAAGGGATCTTTTTACATTATCCACTATAAAACATTAGAGGTATCACAAAAGACCGCACATTGTTAAAGAAGCAGGTGTAGGGATGGCAGGATGTGGGGGGCTGCAGGACATTCCTGCATGAATTCCTGCATGCGTGGCAACAGAAAATGCCTGGAGAATATGGATAAGCATTGTAGGGGAAGTGTGCCTCAAGAGGTCTCCACAGAAGGGAATAAAGCTGGCAGTTTGTATTTTGTTTTTATCTTTGTATTTGCTTGGCTTGTTTGGTCTTATTTTGCAGCATTAATATGTAGTGGGAAAGGTGGTGTCTTCAGTACAGTCTCATAGGTTAATTGTTACACATATCATCACTAGGGACTTCACCCCAAAGGTCCTTTATGTAAATGTAGTTTACTATCTGTGCCATCAACCTGAGTCTTTATGGGAAGGTTTAAATATTTGTGGATTTTGTTCATGAAAGATGACAAAATAATTGAAGTCAGTGGCAGAGGAACCAATTGAGGAGGTTCTTGCACCTGCCATCTGTTTGGCTTCAAGTTAAGCTATCCAGGCAAGTCCTACTGAAAGGAGGCCCAGAGGCCAAACCAGAACCTGAAGGAGGCATCATATCTCACAGCTGGCTTGGGAGCATCATGATGTCTCTCAGGAGGAGCTGGAATCTGTCGCAGGGAATACAGAAGTCTGGAACAGAGAATACAGAAGAACTGTAGCAGTGAATATACATGTCTGGACTAATCTTCTCAGCTTGCTAAAATCTCACCAAGAAAACCAGAAGGATGATGATGATGATGATGATACTTCATTATGTTAATCTTGGCACTCTTATATTTCTTGCAACATTTTGTCTAACGTTCTATTAATATTGAAATTTCATCTTTCCTTGAGGGACATGATTATGTGCATTCCAAAATTTCAATAAAAACACAGAACAAAACAACAATATGAAGAAACAGACATCACATTTTCATTTGCCACTTTGGTGACTTTTGAAAAATATCTAAAGCTGCTCATAAATATGAGCCTTGTAAATAAATGGAATTCATCACTACTTGCAGTCTGTTACATAAGAGTGAAATATTTAGTTTTATTTTGTTTGTCATTAGTGCTTGTGATGATTGTGAGATTGGTGAAACATGCAGTGGTGCTGGAATCCAGGATATATTTGCCACCAAAGGGGTAGTAAAAGAAAGGATATTCAGTGAAATTTACTTTAATTATGTTGGTATGCTTGGTAACACAATCTTCACATTTAAACTGATGGATGAAGCAGTCTTCCCAAAAAAAGAAAAAAAGTGCAGAGAATTTATGCAGTTTGTGGAAAAACAACAGGGCAAAATCTATTTTTTTTCCCATTCAGTCTTAAAAAGTGGACTATGAACTTAACCTTGGTATCGCGATTTAGACAATGGACCACAATCACAGAATATTTCACACTTTTTCTGCTTGTCTATCTGGAATAGTCCTTGCTTACTCACTCTTTTTATAATCTGGCAGCAATAAGAAACTAAACATCCTAGTTAAACCGTAGGTTTATTGTTGTAACATTGTTATAACATTTGAAACAGTGTTATAATGTTGAAACAGTGTTGAAAATGTAAAGTTATATTATTTCTCAAAATGAAATTACTTTTATTCTGGTATTTAAGTATTTTAAAGTTACGTCCAGATTTTCCCAAGATCATGGAGTACCATGTATAAACTAGGCTTTTTGGAGAGAATCCCAGAATGTGCTCTTACCTGTTTATGCGTTTACATGAGAAATTCCTGTCTGCTAAAACTAAAAGGAATCAAACCGAAAGAGATCATACAAATGGAACAAAACAACGATTTCCAAAAGAAAGGGATGATTTATAGTGTAGAACACTGAGGCATGACGTCACGTTACATTCGGCACAATGGCGACCTCCGAAGAAGCTGTGGTTAAATCCTTAATGGATCCTTTCAAAGACATTCTGGTGGATTATTTAATGCCAGAAAAATGTTACGACGAGTTTTTCCTGAATTTTAATTTTTTGCATGGTAAGACCGATTAGTACTAACTTAACACAGAAGCTTTTAAATACAGAGTCAAAGATGTGTTGACTTATCATTGACTTTAGCTAGCTAGCTTGCTAACTCCATTTGAGTTCTAAACTTCTATCTAACGTTTTCTGTCTAGCTAACTAGTTTCCAAATGATCATCTGAAAAATCCTTAGTGTATGATACCCAATTTATGCAGATGTCGAATGAAATGCGACAAGCTAACGTTAGTTGTCCGCAATCTGTCAGTGTCAGGCAGATTGATTGATTATAGCTGACTATCTAGCTAGTTTTTAGATTTCGTATTTGTTTAAAGCTGGCATTTCTTTTAAATTATCTTGCGGATGTGTTAATACGCAACTAGATAGATAGCCAGCCATAGTGTTTTTACAGTATTTTAAAGGCGTGGTTTTACACAGGGCGCTTTTTTATTGGATGCGAGGGTGTCGCACAATGTCCGTTGATTTTGTTGGTGTCTGAGAGATCTTTCATAATCCCAACAGTTTCCTGTCTGAAGATAGTTATAAGCAAAGGTTTGGGCATTGGAATCATCCTTGGTTCCGTACTGGGTAAGGAAAAAAAAAACCTGCTTCCAGCCCTTCCACTGTTTCATTTCCCCTCTGTACTAGTTACAGATGTATTTGGTGTGGATTGTCTTCATTGTTTTTTACAGTGAAGTTGCCTCAGATCCTAAAACTGGTTGGTGCCAAGAGTGCAGAAGGCCTGAGTTTTAAGTCTGTGTTGCTGGAGCTGTTTGCTGTCACAGGCACCATGGCCTACAGTATTGCCAACAGCTTTCCCTTCAGGTAGGCCCGGGTGCGTACAATATTATAGACCTGCGTTGTGTGTGCAGCGTCATCCTCCATTCACTCCAGTGGTATCTGCTTAGAAGCACAGAAGTCTGTCCTTTGTTTAAGTGATTTTAACAAGTTGCCAACTTGCTAATGTTTGTCAGGAAGCTACTCCCAACATGCATCAAGTGTGGATCTGTAGGTGTGTTCATGGATCGTGTTGAGAAGTCAATGACACTACACACTCCTAACACATTTCCCAGCTGCACATTTACCTGTTTGGGTTATCAGTCCTATTGTGCATGACATGCTCCAGTACGACCGAGGTTGAAATAGTCAGTGTGATATATGTGCAGATTTGCCTGTAAAACTCATTCAAAAGACATGAATTATGCAGAATTTATTGAGACATTGTTCTTTCACTGTGTTTCTCATTTACAGTGCCTGGGGAGAGGCCTTATTCCTCATGTTTCAGACTGTTGCAATTGGGTTTCTTATCCAGCATTATAATGGATGCACCTTCAAAGGTAAAAACATACAAACATTGGGTTTTGACACAATTAGCAAGTTATGTTGAACAACAATTGCAAAAATTATCCTGGACCACAAAGATCTGTCTTGTTTGTGGATGAACAAGTCTTTGAATTAACAATGAATTATTTTATGTATGTTTTTTTTGTTTTGTTTTGTTTTTTTTAGGATTGGGCTTTCTGGTCATCTACTTTGTCTTGGTGACTGTCCTCATCTCTCCTTTCACTCCCATATCTGTTGTCACTACCATGCAAGCTTCCAACATGCCAGCTATAATCTTTGGACGGGTATCTGACCACTAGTCCCACTTAGTGACAGAATTAATCAAAACCAAAAAGTGATACAGGATTTAGCTCACCTCTTCCTTGGGTGCTTGTTTTCAGCTCATTCAAGCAGGCACTAACTACAGTAATGGCCACACAGGACAACTGTCAGCCATTTCTGTGTTTCTGCTGTTTGCTGGCTCCTTGGCCCGGATATTCACTACAATACAGGTGCATTTACAAATATGCTAGCAATTGAAAACATCTTGATTGTTGGTAATATATCTAACATTTTTCATAATGAGATAAATGGTCTTTGTTAGCACTTAAGGTTATTTAGTCTATTTTATTTATTTTAATGCATACCAAGTGAAATGATCGTATTAAACTGGCAGGCAATTATTGTACCTTTTTTCTTTAATAAAAATATTAATAGAAATAGGTTGAATAATCTACTTTGCCAAATGCAGCAGATGTTAACAAGAGATTGGCAGTCTACCCAAACTGATCGTGCTTTGCTTTGCTTCCTTTGTCTTCTTTTTTATTTTTTGGTTTCTGTAGGAGACAGGCGACTCCCTGATGGTCCTCACGTATATCATCTCCTCGTGCTGTAATGGGCTAATCGCTGCTCAGGTCCTGTATTACTGGAATGCCAGCCCAGCCCTCAAGAAGAAAACTGAATAAACCAGCCACGCAGCAGTGAGGAACCAAATGGCTCATACCTCTGTGTCGACTGCAGTTAGCTTCCTGCTCTGAACAACTCTTTGAATCTTTTTGTGAATTCGGAACAAAATCAGTTTGATTGACTTTACCTATTCTGTTCTGAGGTTAGCTGTTTAAGACAGAAGTTGCACTGTGTTGGGACACACTTTGAGCTAGTGAGGTGTGGGGATATGTGTATGCTGTTCTGCGTACAGAGGGACATTTCTTATTACATACATTCTCTGAGGATACTGTTGTGTCCTGATCTGTAGGACCAAAAATTCAAACAATGGACCTTCTTTGTCTTGACTTTTGATTCATAAGTGACCATGTATGATCTGTTCTATTTCTTTCATTTCCTTATAGCTCAGGAATGCTGTCTGTCTGTGTTTTTAGAAACCTCTACACTCTAAGCATGTGTTTTAGCTTAGTGTGTTGGGTTACGTTGATATACAAATGTAGAGAAGTAGTCCAGAATAAATTAAAAACATGACCTTGGCTTTTCCTCACACCTGTTAATGCTGGAGAGTGTTGAGACTGAAGGCACTTTACCCAGTCAGGAGGAATTCTGATTTGTCCTCAAACATGTTAATTACATATTCTGAAGGTTTTTTTTATTATTTTGTCCAAAGAATTTGTTTTAATTATAGTAATATAGTCCTGAATTTGTGATGATAAGGGAACGCTTTTTAGAATGTAACAGATAATATGTTGTAATATCATTTGTACTTTGTCCACCTAAATGGTGGTTAGCACTGTTTAAATTCATTTTGGTTCATTCTTTAAAAACTAGTTTAATACTGACTTTATTGCTTTGCCAGTAGTTCCACCTTATCAGTTAAGATAAATCTGGAAGGAGGGAGTTCTGAAAATCGGTTCACAGTTAATAATCGCTGTGTTTCCAGTGCATTAAATCCATCACCATATAATATGAATTAATCTTCTGAAATGAACCTAAATCTGTTTACAGCATTTCTGCTGAACAAACCATAAATCTAAACAAACACAAAACTAGTGTGTGGTTGTGTGAATTCATTTTGCCTGCAGAGGGTAGCAAAAGCAACTACTGTATGTTCTCACAACTGCTCAAAAATGATCCATATTAAATTCCCTTACAGTTCCTTCTTGTCAATGTCCATGTTGCATCAGTGATCATACGGAATTATTTAATGGCTTTGCCATTTATTTTAGGAGTTACACTGGGTAGTATCTTGTTAATATTAGCATTTGATGGGCATTGTATGCATGTTTTGAATATGGAAGGGTTAGGGTTGGTGTATTTGTCAACCAGCTGCACAAACCAAAGCAAATAAGTTCTAAAATATTCTAAAATTATGAAGTAAAAAAAAATCTACATTGTTTAACAGAGGGGTGTCTAATGAAGCAGGTACAGTGGAACAAACTTTGCTTTATCACCCATGTGCTCCTGGGAGGTCTATTGAGGACTCTTCTGTGACGGTGAGATCTGTCGGCTTTTCTGAAGTGCAGCTGTTCAGATCTCTTCAGTGTGTGGCCCAAGTGCCTATCTTCCCCCCCATCTGAGAGTCTGTATGTTCTTCATCCGTATCTTTTAATCACTGGAACGGACCACTGCCGTACCTGTGTGGGGGTGTTGATAGCAGCAAGGCATTCGTGTGACAGACCGGTTTGTCACTGACTCTTAGAATTAAAAATAGGACCAGTCATCTTTCAATGTGGGTGTAAAGAATTTAAAAAGTGCTGTTAAAAAAACAGCCTAATGTGTGAAATGATAAATTCTGTATTTGTCAAACAGCAAATTTTTATTACTTTAAAAAAAAAATCTCGACTCTCTCCCCCTTCTTCTAGCCCCTCATGCTTACTCGCTGCAGGACCAGTCTAGCCCAGGGTGTGGCTCATTAAGGTTAGATGTCAGTCATTCGCACTTGGCAAACACTATTAGGTGCATTAGCCCTGCTCTAATGTACACATGCTCAGTCAAAGCATGTAGCCACTGACTTCATACCCACCTGAGGTTTCAGCTGCAAACCTCTGTTGAAGCTTGGCCTTTATACTCTGGTAGTTAATCTATTCATAACAAGTAACGAAAAAGAATTACTTCTTGTATATTGACAGTATTGAGTTGTTTAAGTATGTTTTAGTTGGTTGTCAAACTTTCCTCTGTCCACTTTTATTTCCACTGATTCTGGGCACTAGGTATCTTCACTTTTACATTGTAGCAACCCAGTGTATATTTTTGTATATATCTTTGGTTTCACTGACTGAGATGGCATGCTGCACAGAGAACCATCTCACAGATACCTCTCATCAAGGTGGCAATGCATCATCACCTTGCCAGGAGAGAGGTAAATGAATAGCTGATACTTGTGTGTGGCTCTGTGCCAATCGTTTGAAGTCGAGTCGATGTGTTTCATTGACTAGATGAAGCCCGCGTGTCTTACCTGATCACAAACCATGTGAATCAAGCAGGCCCAATGAAGCGATTACAAACACAACCTAAGCACCTCGACTACGTCAGCTCAACATACTCAGCAGCAGCAAAAATGTTACCCATGACAGCAAGCGTTGAGAGATCTGGCAGAACGCCCCAACCCCCTGTGAGGAGACTGTTTGATGTTTGGCATTCTCTTTGAATATTTTGAATGTGAGATTGGACATAAACTAAGATGAGATGTGGTCTAATTTTACTTTAGATAGATTTATATGCCCTTAAAACCATGTACTATTGGATGTCCTTTGGAAATACCGCCGTCTTAAACCAAATTCCATTTTTGACAATAGGTAATGATAAGGTGGTTGGACGGATTATCACGCCATCCATACTTGGACACTGCCAGACACAACAAACGTTATCGGTCAAATCTAAGCAACCCCCCACCCCACGCCCTCGCGCAGAACTGCCCTGGTATTGCGTGACAGGCGGTGCTTAACATTGGCGTGTGTGGGTGAGTCAAACATGCGTGTATACCTCGCTGGTGGCATTTCAACCAACCGTAGCAGCGTTATTAAAGAGGGAAGGAAAAAATCTTACACCCACTCACCTGCGCGCAAACATCGTTTAGGCAGTCTGTCAAAGTATTGTGCAAGGGGGGTGATGGAGCAGTGTGTACATGCGTAATAAAAACTAAACCGCCTATTTCTTGGACAGAAGAATCTGTTTCAGACTCTGGAAGTCGTTTCAGGTTTGGCCTACCTCTTAGGCCCGAGTTGTAATTTTTATTTAGGCTTTTTACTTTCTTGTAAGCATAGTAAAATCTGTCCGTGTTGCCTTTCTGCGTTGAAGAGCGTTTGCACTTTATTTTCCTTTAATTCAACAAATTCGATGGTAACATTAATACATAGGCTATAGACAAATGTCCCTTTTTCTTCCTTGTGTGCGTGTGTGTGTGTGTGGCGTGCGTGCGGGATGGGAGCGGCTTGTAGGCTTCCCTCGGAATGCAGGTAAATAATACGCGCCCGTCTCCAAGGTAACATGTAATGTTTGTTTGCCTGGTATATGGTAGGCATACTGACACTATACCCAATCGGTTGTCAGAACTCTTGATCAGAGGAAAATGTTTAACGAAATCACCCAAATCCTACTGAACATTCATCGACCAGTTCCTGACTTTTGCTTGACCCATCTATCACAACTTGTGCTAATTATCATCTCCTACGCACTTTCTTACCAGCCTATTGAAACCATGGTGACGACTTGTAGAAGCCGCATTACTCGTTTCTAAGATATTGCATGTGTTCAAAAAATCCTGCAACCCCATTCACCTACATCTCGTATCTGCTTCTCGAAATCCACCCGCCTTTAGACACCGTATAGCCTACGAGCTTGTGCTTCAGTGACTAACCTACGTCATATTGATTAGAAATACGTCAGCTGAGGAGTTTGTCGAGCCTATAAAACACATTTTAGACCGGTTTTTTTTCTTAAGCGACTTATTAAAAAGAAGGACTGCGTCTCCGTCGTTAACGAATCTTCTAGCCTCAGTTTATTAAAGGGAAATAGTCTATGAGGTCTAGTCTTTTCCGAGTAACAGGGTAGTGCCTTAGATGAGCAGGCAGTGTTTTTAGGCATTGCTTTTTTGACAATACACAATCTGTATGGACATGGCAGTAGTTGTACTAACAAAAAGTAGCATTAAAAGAGGTCAAAGAAATGGTTAGGGGGCTCCCCAGTAAAATAAATAAATGTAATCATAATAGTTAAACAGAGGGATGCAGCTTTCCTCTTTCTCCACCCCTCCCCTTGGTCTCCGATTAGCCGACGTGGGCTATTTTATTTCCATTATAATAGGCCTAGTGGAACGTCGCGAAAGGGTTAACTCCAAGTTGGAGAGGAGATGACGGCAACACTAATTTTCTGCACAGCGGGGAGCGCTAAAATGGGAACAAAGCGGTCGAGGAGTGGCGTCCTGGATTCAGGGGCTTTACTATGCACACCTGCGAACTCAAAAGCATCGGACAATATGCCTCAGAAACGGCCAATTACGATCCGACCTACCACCCGCTTTCAGTGAGAAGAAGGATGGCCGTGTTGAGGACAAGGACGGAGTGGTTCTTTTAAAGATGAAATTCAAATTGCTTGGCCACGTATTACTCAACTCTTTATTCTGACGTCACCGAACTTTCCCTGGAAACGAGCGAGAAATTTTTATTATTATTATTTTTTTTTTTTTTACACACACACACACACACACACACGCGCGCGCGCTGCTCAAGTCAGTTCCCAAAAGCATCAGTGCTCAATACGTCATAAATGAGACCAAACTATAATTCATATCCCATCATATTAAAGTTTGAGAATAACTAAGCTCTTAGATGTTCACGCCGTGATTTTTGCTAAAATAACGGCTACGCTCCAAGGTCTCCTAAATTACATTTAAGACCTTTAATCTCCGTTCCATGCATTTAAAACCTTTGTTTAGACAAATGACAAAGCCATTTTTATTTAAAATGTATTTTTAGTTTTTTTTGTTTATGCAAAAAAAAAAAAGACCCTTATAAGGGCCATAAAAAGTTTAACTGTACAAAAGACTATTTACAAACATTAATGCAAAAGGATTTTAAATGACATTGAAACGGCAAGTTGCACATGCACTTGGATGGCAAATGTAAACATTCACTCATTTCATTACTTTAATATAAATTACAACATTAAGCTTAAGTCATTAGTGATTACTAGATTCCTACCCTAAAACTGTACTGAAGACACTAGACTGTAGACGAGCAAAACCAAAAGATTTCTGCAGGCTGCTTCTCTGACCAAAGGATACACAAGCCACTTAAGTTACTCCTTTTCTAATTCCCAGAAGTAAAGAAGAGCCCCCTTCAAATGAAGTAGACACTAGTTCTGCAGCAACACTTGGTATTGACTGGAGGGCAAAGATGAGTGCATTCTGATTGGTTTAAAAATAATTACAGGGGAAATCAGTGCTAGTCACTGTACAGAGATGCATTGTACAGACATGTTATTACTTTAGTTTCATGTTGAAATGCATTTTGCTGTTTTCTAAAGGCAATTCTGATACATAAAACCAGCGTCTGGCTTTGATATGGTCTGGTAAAGTAAGGTACTATTCATAGTTAAAATTTGGTTTCAAAGGCAATAGCCACTGAGATTTTCTTTCAAATGCCATTCTGAAAAAAGGAACCAAATTTTAATAAAAAGAACCCCCCCCAAAAAAAGGAACCACAATGCCTACTTCTCATTCAAGCCAGTGAATTCCACTAGTTTCACCTACTGAAAAGGTTATATTGCTTTTAAAAGGTACTAGTAGATGAACAATCATTCAGCATGGGAAAAAAAATAAAATAAAATAAACCAACCATCCAGTCAACTAAGCACTTTCTGGTTTCCAGGAGCTCAGTGGTTCACACAGCAAGACTAGTCTATACATGCTCCCATTAAGGTACGATTTTGAATCTCATTAGGATAATGACTGGCTGGCATGATTTCAACATGTCTGTTCTATATCGGTTTCATTTTTGATCATGATTGCCCATTGCTGCATGGATTATTTTAACCTCCAAGTGAAGTAAAGCCCACAAATGCACATTGCCATGTTGAGGGTCTAAATCATGCCACAAATGTGTTAATTTATTTAAAAAAAATAAAAATAACCGCCCCGTTAAAATTTGAATGTTGTTGCAAGCACACATTAGGAATCCCACTGACTTTCACATCAAATCACAGATGGGAAATGTCTGTGGCAAGCTGAACTAAAAGTATGATTCTGTGCAGCAAAAAGCTGCTATAAACAAATCTAGAGTTAAAAAAATATATATAAAAAAAATTAGGGAGCTCAATAAGAGGTAGAAAACGCACATGCGATCAACAGCTGCTCAGAACGTTCGTCAAGAATCCATATGGATAAACCCATGAGGATAACTCTTTGCATGGCAAACCTACGTAATGACCCAGCTGAGCTAGTTCCAGTCATTTTCCTCCCACCTCATATGTGTGTGAGCGGCACAGTACTGCCCAGATAGTGCTGCTGGACACTGGGGTAACCTCTCTGGGTGGCAGGGTCCCCAACATCTCCAGGGATATACATGCTGATCATGTCCCTGAGGTCACCCTGAATGGCCCCGCGATGGTGGGTAGCGGCTCCGGTGGGGGAGTGAGGCAAGGCCTCTGGCTTGACCATGGACATAACCGGGCTGGGTTGCTGAGGACTGCTGCTGTACGGCATGGGGCTGGGGAGAAGACCAGAGCCAAATCATTACAAAGTGCGTCACAAGCACTGAAAGGATATTTAACAGAAAATACACAAGTTGTGCATCATATAGAGCATGTATTGTTACATATTACGCACTGAGGTAAATTCCTTTATGTACATTTTCTTTTGTTTAAAAAGTATCTAGCATGTTGGGTTAGTTTTGACTTCATATATTAGCCTGTGGGACATTTCCTTAAGTATTAAATTGAACATGGGTGATAAACCAAGTCATAAGCCTTTTGGTTTGTTAAATCAAGCAAATTTCACCCTTACAGAAAACCAAAAATTGTATACACTATCGGAACAAAAAAAAAGTGGAATTAAGTTATGCAAAATAACGTGCTTACCTATAAGAGTTTGCGCCATTCATGTAAGTTTGTGCTGCCGACATAGCCGTAGGGTACTGGAGCGCCGAGAGATCGTAGCGGTGGAGTTGCTGTGGATAGCCGAGTGCCTCGCTTTGCATACCCGCGTATCCTCCTGCGTGACCCCAGCCGTAACTCTCCATTCTCGGGCTCCCACCTTGTCCTTGTGGCAACAGGTTACTGGCTGAGAGCGGGTACTTGCTCACTGGATTGTCCTTTTTCAGGAGTGGTTTGGTTTTACGGCGAGGTTTGTATTTGTAATCAGGATATTCCTTCATATGGACAGCTCGCAGCCGTTTCGCCTCATCAATGAATGGACGCTTTTCTGTGTCCGTCAGAAGTTTCCATTCTGCACCCAAACGTTTGCTGATCTCGGAGTTGTGCATTTTAGGGTTTTCCTGTGCCATTTTCCGCCTCTGACCGCGAGACCACACCATAAAAGCGTTCATAGGCCGCTTTACTTTGTCCATTGGATCCACGCCTGATGAACAAGCAGATTTCGTACCTGGGTGTGCGTTTCCAGACGCACTATCTGGAGACATTACTTGGCTGTTCGGATGCAAATTGTGTTGACTTGATGAGGTTTTTAGTTCATGCTCCATCATGCTATACATCATTGTTGCCTTGCCGCAGTGTTTAACTGTATGCGTAAAATAGTTGAAAATCAGATCGTCCAGAATAGCCTCAAATCAAACAAATGCGACGCAGGTGCAGCCTATTGCCGCACAGCGACGCGTTTGCCTGACTAAAAAAAAACTTACCAAACTCACACAAAAAACTTCCACGTGTCATAAAATGCTCACCATTTCAACGCTTTGAGTCTTCAATGCGCACGGCTCGATGTTTGAAAGAAAGAAAAGAATTCAATCACAGCTGTTCTATTCCAAGTACAAGTCTACAAGCCCACTTGTTGAAAAGTGATTGACTCTGAATATTAACTGAGGGACAACAAAAACACTCTCTCCCCCACTCGTGGTTTTAGGGAAAATTGTATTCCTCGCCGGACCAATCAAAATACTGAGACTCAGCTAATTTACATTAGCTTAACTACAGCAGGGGTGTGGCGAAAACGCACTTGTTGCTTGAACTTAGAGAAAGCGTAGGAAAAAAGCCTTTCTTCTGAGCGAAAAAACCTTGTTTCTGACATTTTATGTGTCGGATCTGAATGAGCCACGTTTGATATTTTATGTGCAGTTCTATGTTCCGCTATTTGCTGTCGTCTCTGTCCCATTATTATACCAATACATTTAAATCAAGCATCGGTGGTGTTGGTGTTCAAGTCCTTTTAAATAAGACTTTTTCACATAAGGCTATCTCTTTCAAATATTTAAAATTTAGTCTCGTAGTTTATGTTTGGATTCAAAACAGAACATACCTAAGTACAATCATATAATCATTGCATTGTTTTTGGAGTGAAGGGAGTCTATTCTGTCTGTGTTTTTTTGTATTCCTCAACTAATTTATTCATTTATTTATTCAAATATTCATTTGTTTTGCACATTTGCATCCCTTTGTCGTGCTTTGGGGATTAGTTCTCTATCAACTGGTTTCAGTATTTTACCTTTAATCATCACTGCCTCAGTGCCAGATTAGCGGGAAAGCTAAACACGGGTGTGTAATCTCTTTTGAAAAATAGTTGAAAATCTAAATTGCAAGTCAAAAATAATCTGTAACAAATCTACTGCAGGTGTACACAGTATAGATCATTATGAAAATACAACTAATATTACATTTGGTGTTTTTCTGGAACAAATGGACAAGACTAAAAATCTAAAAAAAAAAAAACAAACAAACAAACAAAAAAAAAAAACCCAATTTCTTTCTCAGAGAATCTTTTTTGTCTAGGGCTAGGATTCATTTCTAATTAAAATAGCCAGAATAGCTAAACTTTATAAAAACAGCCTGTTGGGACTGATATGTAAATACTTGTGTATATGGAAACTGTTACCGTTGGCAATGTTGTTGATATGTTTTTATTCTACCTCCTGTACATGGGTTATAATGTTGTACATATATATCAGATGACCATAACTACATGGAAGGAGTTGTTTTCCAAACTTCTCCTTTGATGTTCATTTATGATGTATGCATGTCAAAGACTTTCTGTGGGTGTGGGATTCTTACTGCGTCAGACATTGCTTGGGGGGAAAAAGGTGTGGGACGGTGATTTTGTGTAGACACAGGTGTGTGACGGAGTCTGCAGGTGCGTGAGCAGTAAAAAGTCTGCTCATGATTGACTGTTACACCCTTATGTCAATCAAACTGTGAATTGTGGGGCTCCAGTCTCCCGTTTCTGTATCCACGACAACGTCTTCTTGGATCTTTTCCAGCACAGTCTTCCTTTCTCTTCTTTCTGCTTCCTGCTCTCTTTCTTTCTTTCTCTCTTCCTCCCCCTTTGTGCTCAGATTAATCAGTCTGATTTTCAACAAAGACGACTCAGCACCTCAAAGTTGGTGCACACATGCACACGTGGTATATACCTACTGAATACACATGCACCACCCTTAACTGGCTGTAACCATCCTCACCTTCTGTAAAGCCCATGTTTCAGGAGTTTAAAAATGTAAGTCTTAAACAAGTTAGGGCAAAACTGTTATTCCATGTCATGCAAAAGCAAAGCACCCAAACGTTTGAACTGTAAGCTACTCTAACTAGACCTATCTGAAAGCATCTCTAAAGGAACAAAATTCTATTCAGTGGTTGAAAAATGATATTTGTACTTAAATCTTTAAATCTGAACTCACAACCAACTTCTGAAGATTGAAGAACACTTTAGATAACCTTTTCCAGAAAAAAAAAAAAACCTTCATGTGTGTTAATGGTTAATTTTCCTTTAATGTACAGAGTTTTACATAAAGGAATGGCTCCTATGAAGTCATAAATGTCTTCTCAACAAGAATTGTTATAGGAATCTTAGAACATTTAAACATTTTGGAACTTTATGGACTGTACACCAGCAAATGTCAGTAAAGGATTTACTAAAGAATCCTTTACCAACTATCCCAACTATCTGTGTAAATTACTTTAAAAAATGTCAAACCTAAATCTAAAATTACATTTTCATTAAATAGAATTGTATCTTAAAACAGTGGTAATCTGTTGGGCTTCACCTTAAAGATCACACAAGTTTTGGAATAGGCCATTACTACTCACGTATCATTGTAAAGACACTAGAGTGCTAGATTTGGGGTCATTAACTGATCACACTGACACCTTGGTGACTTTTCTAGTGTGTAAGTTCACATCTTCCTTCACTGTAGAGGTGCTAATAATCAGTAGGTACAACTAGTCTAAATCTGTGGCCTCCAGCCTTTATTGGCAGTAGCTGAATGCAGACGATCTTGGGTGGAACCCAGTCATATTTACATTGGAAATACATTAGCAGAATCACAGACAATGTTATTCTTGTTGTAAAAATAACACTGGACAAAGAAACTGGGGTTAAATTGTACTTAGACTATTCTATCATTTGGCAGATGTCACTTTAAACATCATATCCAAAAGAGTACATATATACATAAGAGAGAGAGAGAGTTAGAGAGCAAGCGAGAGAGAGAGAGAGAGAGTGAGTTAGTACTATGGGAAACTGTGTGTGTATATATAAACCTTGTGTACTTCACACACACACACACACACGGTACAACTAGAAAGTTTCATAAATCATAGTTTCAGAAAGTATTACTATGTTCTTTTGCTGTAATCAAAAGTAGATACAAGGATGGGCTTTTAAAAATATGGAGATTTTAGCAGTATCCATATGATTCCATTGAATCAAAATTATAGCCTATTGTTAGACACAAGGTTATATCTGAAAAGGTAAAGAAAGGAATTGTTATGAAATGGAAACAAATCTGAAAGAATGGAAATGAAGTGGGGTGAAATGGAAATGAAGTGGGATGAAAATGAAGAGATGAGGTACGTGATGCATCAGGGAAGCCAGAATTAAGAAGGAAGGATGAGGAGGAGATAAAGCAGAGAACAGAAGCTCAGAGGGGAAGAAGGCAAGTTGGAAAGAGTGCAGTTTGTCCCTGAGTCCTCCCTGACAGACTGGCTGAATGGGGCCTCTGTTCTCCCTCTTCTCATGTAAATTGGGTCTTCAGTCTTGCAGCCATTCGTCACTGCACAGAAGGACCCTGGCAGGCCCTTTACGAGCCTCCTACTCGCATAATCCCCCTGCCCACAATTGTGCCCCCAGCAGGGGGGTGAGTTGCGGGGAAGGGAGGGGACTGTGGGGGTTGCCATCCAGACATGGTGAAAGTGTTGGAAAGGCCACCTACACAGAAGATGCATAAGCAAAACAACATCCAGCCTGGGGGAAGGGGGTTCAAGGGCTGCTTTAGTTTCAGTGTATGTCTGCAACGGTAGGAGAGGAATGTGGCCATAGAAAAACAGATTATTTTGGACGGGAATAAGATGGAATGAATGAAGTGGTGAAAAAAGGAGATAGGAGTACATGATAGGGGAATTAGCATAGTGTTTCTGTGATGAGTAGAAAAATAAAGTTTCCTTATGAGTAGGTCATGTGTGTCAGGGGAAGATGGTAGCAGATAGTAATTTGGCTTAAGTAATCAAAGGCTAACATGTAATTAAAATGACATATAGGCACGAAGAGGAATAAAACATACTCAGGCAGGTGTTTGCCTGGACAGTTTTCCCTGTACTCCAATATCAAAACTAACCACCACTGAACTTTTCCGCATTGCCATCTTAAACCGCTTGCCTGCCCCCCTGTGGACAGTATTCTAATAATATTCTTAGTAAAACCAATGACAACAGATGTACCTTAAAGTTCATACAACAGCTGCTTTTAATATAAATCTTCAGAGCATCAATAAAAAAAAACCCACTTCAGACTACCCTAATTTCTTATATTTAAGAACAAAAACTAAAACCAAGTAACTAATACAGTATATAGGTGGAGAATAATTTTGTTTTCTATTCTACAGATTTTGCTCCATGTAATTTACACCAGTTTTTAATGAACAGGCATCATAATGTGCTTCTGCTGTAGGTAAGCATGTATATGAAACAAACCACACCCCTTACCATGTAGGGAACTTGAAATAAGCACTCGTGTGAAATACGCAAATTGGGCATGTATGATAAGACGCGAGTTTACTACTTTGGTCATTTCTAAATCTCAGGAGAGTTTTATAGAGCATGCAATAGCATTTCCAAGAAAGTCTCAGAAAACAGGTTTGACTTGTTAAAAAGGAGAAATACCTTTATTTAAGAGAATTAAAATAAATACTATACAGAATCCAATGTAGAAAAAGTTTAATACACGGCTTCTGTCTGAAAAAGATCATTAACAAATTTATTTAAAAATAGTACTGACCAAATGTAAACCCCAGACCCAAACCAACCCACAAGACAGGCAGTTTTACTTCAAAACTAGAGGAAAAAACACAAAAAACAAAAAAAACCAAAAAAAAAAAAAACCATTATAATCTCTATATACTTAATCATCTGTAGTTTGGTCCTTCAAAGACCCCTCCAATTTATTTTGGTGAGGTAGGTTACTGGAGCAACACTCCCAATACATAAGGACTTAATACAGTGAATCTATACAATATGCCATGTGGTGGTGACCTCCCATCTTACAACACATTGCCACCTGCTGCACCAGTGAGATAAGAAATGTCTATTTAGAAGAAAATGCTACTACAAAAACAGCACTATACAAGTGGTTTAAATGGAGGGAAAAAAAAAAAAAAGTTTGGTAATAACAGTTGTGGATTCTGGAATTTATAATGGAGAGGGCAGGCAGCATTACTGCAAAAGCCCAAAGACTCCAACACTCCCTGCCCAAAAAGCACAAGTTAATACTGGGAATGCAAGACGAATCCATTTCCAAACACCCAACAAGCAAGATGGGCTCTACATGACCCACCAGCCTATGTAAACATGATATTTTCAAGAAACTATTAAGAGTAGCCAAAATTTATGGCAAAATGGAAAGTCAAACAAAATCAGGTCCACTTTACCCATTTGGTGCCAAGCTCTTCAGTCCATAAATACAAATAAGCACTGACAGCCCACAATCAAATTACAGATGGAACACCTCGCTTAAGGAATAGCTTCGTTGCATAAGGCTCACTCAAAAAGTCAATCCTCTCAAATCGTAAAAAGAACGAAGTTCTTTTTTTTAAAAAAACATGGATAATGCAGATTCTATCATGTCTGGCTCTCATTGGGGTTAGACAATGGAATTACAGGGGAAATAAACAGGCAAGAGCTTCATTATTAGGAGCTAAAGATGCACAAAGGGCGGAGGCAAGGAGAGGAGCCGAGAAAGGATGGAGCAAGGAGAGAAGCCGAGAAAGGTTCAGATCAAGTCGGCTACGTTCATGGGCATCTCCTCCACGGTGGTATTGTAAAATGTCTCGATGTCCCGGAGTGTGCGCTTGTCATCTTCTGTCACCATGTTAATGGCAACACCCTTTCTTCCAAAACGGCCACCGCGTCCAATCCTAAGGTAATTTGAGAGGAACGATTTAATACTTCAACCTCAAGATGAAGACAAGATCAAGGGTTTAGAGGAGACTTTGAAGGAGGGAGGTGCGTGGACTTGCCTGTGGATGTAATTCTCCCTGTTGGTAGGAAGGTCATAGTTGATGACCAGGGAAACTTGCTGCACATCAATGCCGCGAGCCTGAAGCACAAAAGGCACAGGTTACAAACGTACAGTAAACAATATTTCAAAGCCCAGCAGACCCAGTACTGAGAGACCTGTGGGCCCCAATAACCAGAGAGAATAATGAATCCTCTTTTACAGAACTTTATTTTCTACAGTGATGGTAATGACGCAGGGCTTTCTGCCACTGGAGCTCACCAGCAGGTCAGTAGTGATGAGGACTCGACTGGAGCCGGAGCGAAACTCCTTCATGATCAAGTCCCTCTCTTTCTGGTCCATGTCTCCATGCTGAAAGCCAAAAGGCAGATTGAACCTCAAGTCAACAATGGCTGACCAATTTTGCAGTCAAGGGAATCTTTTTGCAGTGTTTAGCGAAAGGTACAGAGCTGACGAGCGAATATGGGCTATACCACTCTCTTATTTGTTAAGAGTTACCATGTGAAAATTAAATATCAGATGATGGCTGCTAGTTTCCTCACCAAAGCAGAGACGGTGAAATCTCTGGCATGCATCTTCTCAGTCAGCCAGTCTACCTTCCGGCGAGTATTTATGAAGATGACAGCTTGGGTAATGGTCAGAGTCTCATACAGATCACATAAAGTATCCAGTTTCCACTCCTGAGAATGGAGAAAAAAAAATGTCATTGTGCTTCAAAATTCAAACACTGGCTAAGCACTTGATCTAACATTCAACAGCCTCACAAGAACCCTAGATGCTGCATTAAAATTTGCAACAATGCCTTTACCGCTTGCATTACTGAGGTATTGCCACTAGATAGTGCTGTTTTCAGACTTAGAAATTGATCATGCAGCCAGTGTCCTACAGGCTTAAGTATACTGATCAGCAGAACGCTCACCAGCCACCAAGCACTGCAGAAGAGTCTGGAATCAGTTGACACGCATGGGGATCATCATAAAACAGCAACAAACCTATTCACACTTAGCAACAGCTAGCTAATAGAAATCAGGGCAAGGATTTTTTTAAATGAGATGAAGCCCGTTTCAGTGAGAGATCCTATATTTTGGGTCTCTTTTGGACACCCCCCCCCCCTTCCCTTTAAATTCACATTAAGGAGTGAAGCTCCTTACCTCCTTTTCCACGTTAATGTAGAACTGACGAATACCCTCCAGGGTCAGCTCCTCTTTCTTGACCAGGATCCTCACAGGGTCCCGCATAAATTTTGAGGTGACCTCCAGCACATCCTGGGGCATGGTGGCTGACAGGAGAATCACCTGTAGAAAGACAGGTGTGTCAGAATTTCCTGGCCTCAACACAGCTGTTTCAGATGGACATTTATATGATATCCATGTCAACTGCTTAATAGTCGTGCTAAGGGACCCGGGGACCCAGTCACTGTGGAGAGCAGCTCTTTCTCTACCAAAGAACTTGATTCCCTTCTCAGCAGAGAGAGCTGAGGGGAGAGGGAACTTTGGCCAGTTTGACATTCTTCCATCTTTTAAAACAGAAAACCCAAACAATTATTTCAAACTAGATCATTTGCATCAAGGCTGCATTACTTTGACACTGGAATACTTGGGAAACCTAATATCCTGTTAATATAAACCAGACAGGGATTGTAGCTAATAATTTACCGTTTTCCTCATTTTCTTTCTAGGGTAGGAAATTGCATTTACCTGAATGTCTGAAGACAACTTCTGGAAAATTTCATAGATCTGGTCCTTGAATCCTCGGCTCAACATTTCATCAGCTTCATCCAGTGCGAACATCTTGATGTATTTGGGAGCTAAAAGGATTCAGGAAATCTAATTGGTGATGACAGCTTCCGGATTCATGCCATTTCAAAAACAAACTGGGCTGGGGTGCACTACATAAGCTAACTTCACAGAGCAGAACAGAAATTGTTGCTGTTAAACCCAGGCACCTTAAATTTGACCCAGTAAACTTGCTTAACCCATAAAAGCAACTTTGCTGTACACCTCCCAGGTGTACATAGCACTGGAGAAACACTGAGAAGGATGGAACAACGCTGTGCTCAGGTCAGTGAGGTCTGATCATGCCTCCAGAGGCCTGCAGTCTCGAGCCTTTGCCCAACAAAACGTCAGGGACTGGCTGGAGAACGCAGGGCACTGCTGGAGTCAGCTGACACGCATGGGGATCATCATTACAGCGTTTGGGGCCTCTGTAGCTGGCAAGGGTTTGAGGCTGGCAGTGGCACTTACAGAGATATCGGCGGTTGAGCATGTCAAAGACCCGCCCAGGTGTCCCCACCACTATGTGGGGGACATCTGCCTGCAGCTTTTGCACTTCGTTACGGACGTTGGTCCCACCGATACAAGCATGGCAAGTGGCACCCATGTAATCGCCCAGGGCAAGAACCACCTTCTGGATCTAAGTTGAACATGGAGACAAGCCAGACAGGTTACAGTTAGGGTTTCTGGGGAGATGAAGGACAAGTTGATCTGTGCTTAGAGCACAGACTAACTGCTTTCAGTCCCCCAAAAACTGGATTACAGTGCACATTCAACACGGTTGTGATTGCTGTGTACTATGATACAAATCATAGTACAAAGAGATCAGCAAGTCCTTCTGAAAATGTGCCTATAGCATGAAACAGTCTTTATCTCACAGCATTGAGCAGACTGGGATGAATATAGGCAGTATTTTCTCTACCCTTAACAGATATAGGACTCCATGCCACCATCAGGCATTGCCTTGCCCAGTTGAAAAGGGAAGCAACCAACAGTCATACTGCTTCATACTCCCTCTGTTGAGGGAACTGTAGGTGCATGCATGACAGTAACCAACAGAAGCAATATGTAGTCTTACTTGTTGGGCTAACTCTCTGGTGGGAGCCAGGACCATAGCCTGTGTGGCCTTCTGATCGATGTCAATCTGTTGCAGGATGGAGATGGCGAAGGTGGCCGTCTTCCCCGTGCCAGACTGGGCTTGTGCAATGACATCATAACCTAAAGGCAAACAAATGGACATCAATGTTTTGGCCAGGCACGGGCACGTATATATTCTGTGCCCACAGCATGAAACAGTCTTTAACTCATGGAACTGAGTTGACTGGGATGAGTATGGGCTGT
>JAOYMR010000016.1:4213203-4245063 GCA_025802075.1 Tenebrosternarchus preto | reverse complement strand
GGATGCTGATGTTCTTTCTTATTCCCAACGTCATTAATACAGTCATTAATAGTAACGTTAATACTACAAAGTGTTTTTTAATAAATAATATTCTTAATGTAGGTACTGATGTGACTGTATATGATGCAGTGTAAACCTGGGTTGTATTAAATGATTCCAGGCCTTTATCAGAGCTGAAACAAGCAAATTCTAAGGTACTGAAACAAAATTACATTATTAAGTCATTTGCAAACACCATTGAAAAACCAAAGGTAAAATCTCTCTTCTGTTTTGCACATTTTTTCAATCTTTTCAGTCTTGATTTAATATTTCACTCTAACTAATACAATCTTGTTACTCATATTATCAGGATAAGACAAATGAATTTCAAACCTTTCTTTATTTATACAACTAAGTTTGTCCTTGACATTAATGGTAGCATTACATTCCACAGCCATCATCTTTTCCCGAGGGAAAGCTAACATTAGGATTGATTTGCAACCTTATATTTACTGTATTTGGAGTAGTGGGGTTGCAGAATCCCCAATTCACTCAGAAGGGACAATTGATTATCTGTAGTACAATTAAATGTGTATGTATAATTTAGCATAATCTACATAATGTATTTATTGTATTATTTTATTTTCCAGAATATTAATTGCTATTTTTTCTTTGATTGCCACCAGGTAGCCTACCTGTATGTTAATGTTAATACTGCCACATCTACCTGGATGGAATTATTAACTATATTTGATTATTTCAGATCATTTTCAATAGGTTAATAGACATTTAAAAATGTAAAATTGATTTGTACAGAGGTCTGGGACACCACTGAACACTGCGGAATCATCCAAGAGTTGACTGAGAACCACCTACAGGTGAAATGTATGCACAGAGTGGGGTTAAACAGTTTTTCTTCTAGGAAGATGAAAGAAGATGTCCTCTGGTATCCCTTCAAGGGTGTGTTGATCTTCATTCTTCCCCCAGAAAAAATTAGGGGTAGTGCAAGAGAGATGTGGAATATTCTGACCAGCCATGAAAATAAAATAATCACATAAATTCAGCTTTTTAAAATGACTGTATTTGTCACGTTTATGTCATAATCTACAACCAAAAGTAATGTGGCCATTCAAACCTTTGTGTAACTCTGTTACTCTAATTTCCCTATTACCACATAAGTTTTATTAAAATTATCTTCTTTTTTAAGTCTGACATTAAATGAGTTTTCAATGTAACTGTGATTTTCTTTGCTTAATGAGGATTTATTAAACAATATTTTAAAATCTACTTTTTTCAGGTTCCTGAATATTCATAACAGGGCTGTGCCAAATATAGTACAGACCAAATGAAATATTCAATAAAAACGTAATGTAATGTAAAAAATGTCTTCCAATTCAGGAATGACTCGTATATCATATTCCAAGTTCAAATTGGTGGTATTATACACAGAGTTAACATACATATGAAAAGCATTAAGTTCTGACAGAGACACAGAGATGTATCATTTGCAAAAAATCAAGTAGGATATATTTCATTTCTAAAAAAGCCATACATTTGCATAATCTGGTGTGAATGTAGCTCCCACTGCTGCACCTTGAATTTGTGAATAGATATTATGGGCAAATATAAAATAGTTCTTAGAAAGTATGAGAATAAACGTGTTGAGTGTTCAGAGATTGAGTGTTGGCTATACGCTGGTCAAGAAAAAAACACTTGGCCTCCAAACCGCCCGAATGAGGAGGATTTGTGTAGAGGCTAACTACTAGCGTGGCCAAGTATGTTTCACCATCCGGGATGACAACTGTGGAACTGTACAAGGAAAGGCACTAGTGTCTCTGAGAATTGAAGACAGTTATGCCACAAGCAGATTTATGTATACATCTACGTAATTAGACAAATGTGGAGTCATAGTCTTTGTCAAAGTCAAGTCAACTTGATACTTGTGTGTCAGTGACTCGTAAACCTTGGGAAGTGTGTCTTAACAGTTTTAACATGCTAGTCAGATCAGGGGAGCAATAAATGTAGCTGTATAGACTTCCTTGGAATGTATCAGTTTCTGCTTTGAAATGTCTGGTATGGTCAAATTTGAATTCCTTGTAAAAGGTCTCATCTGACAATTGCCTATGAATTTCTTTAGTGTAATCATCTTTATTCATGAGTACCACACCCCACCATCTTTTTCGGCAGGTTTGACTACTATTTCTTTGTTCTTAGCCAATGTAAAAGGGAATGAAAAAATTCATGCTTGGGGACGTTAGATCTCTGTTTATATTCAGGAGACAAAAATCTCTTTGAATGAAATGACAAAAGGTGTTAATATGTGCACTATTGATTACAGAGCAAAACATACTTCTGCATTTGAAATATACTCTCTGACTGTCGATAGTGACATTAGAAAGGATGTGTGAGCTAACACTGTGAAACAGATATTTTAGTTTAATGTTACGAAAGAATGTGAAATGCTCTACCTTCACTTGAAAAGGATCTGGAGTGGGTGTGGGGACAAATGAAAGTCCTTTGTTCAAGACTGATTCTGTAGAATGGTTCAACGGCTGATTTATCAAACAGTTCAGTTCTTCAGATGTCTGGTGTTGATCCCTTTGTCTTCCTGGAACCTCATTTGCCACATCAATGGTGGGCCTTGTTACTTTTCTCGCTTGTTTCTATAAAGGATTATTCTTTTTCTTGATTCTAAAAAATCCTAATCTGAGTCTGATGGTGGCTCAGAGATGCTGGACCCTAAGGTGAACTGAATTTTCCTAGTGTGAGTCGTTTTGACTTTGATAGCCAAGGACAAACTCATCCATCCCAGTAATCAATGGTGTGTAACTGGTGGCTTGAAATGCCAGCTGGTGGCCACCATAGGACGACCTCGAGCCGTGAACTAATCAGGGCTAATTAGACTCATCTCCCTTGGGTGACCCTCTCCTATAATAACTACTCCTCAAAGACCACTATATGCGAAGCCTTGGTATGTGCAGTACATGCACTAGTGGTAATCTGTATTTCTTAGTGAAGATTTCAGTGAAGTTGTCTTTTCTTCCTGTTCTATGAGGGAGGTCTTCTTTTATATTTGTATTCAATTGTTTCTTCTGGGGAGTCTTTCCCCTGTATTGCAGTTGTTGGTCTGTCTCAGTTATTTGTTCAATCAGCCTAGAATGGCGGTTAGAGTTTGGTTTGCTGACCTTGGTGGTCCCTCATTCTATCCCTACACCTGTTGTTTCAACTGTTTACTCCTGAGACTCACTTTCAACATAGTGTAGTGGGTACAGCTGTGTGCTCTTCTCTCCCACTTTGAATTCAGTTTGAATTACTTCTTTGATGTCGGGTTCCCTTTTTATTGGACCTTTTCTACCTGACCTTTCCACCACATCTGCAGTTGGGTCCATTTAGGAGGTCCCAACCTCCTAGAGAGTCTTCCAGGAGTACGTCACTCAGATTACACGGACAGTCCTTCTGCCCCATACATGGTGTCCCATTTGAATTTCCTGATCTTTTCTGATTAATTACACCTCAGGGATTGCGTCCAGGTGTAATCTTGGCTTGAGATCTAGTATAAAGCATCTTTCTACTATGTCTCCATTGGTACTGATGCAAGTCTGGTGACTGCCATGTTTTTGTTCTCACTGTGTGCACTTTGCACTTTATGTTTTAATTATAATAAAAAAAAAATCTTGATAGGTCTGGTACATTTAAGCAAAATAATCTTTAAACTATAGACACTGTGGTATAAATAAGATATGCTTATTTATCTGTATCTGGATTCCACCAACTATTATAAGGCCTACGAAGATGCTCTATAGGGTGTTAGCACAACTCTGTTTGATGGTTTGACTTCCGTGCTGCTACTTGTTACTTCATGTTCTGACTGCTATTTCTGCAATATTGACCTTTGCCTATGACTCTGTAGATAAGGTGTAAATAGCTTTGTATTATTCTGTACATAGTCATCTATCTTTGTAAGTTTCCTGTAGGTATCACACCAGGTGTAGGGTTGGTCACTGTTTGTGTTGAGTTTTGTTCATGGTATGTTTTGTGGACACTTAAGGAGCATAAGTAAGGTGACGTTTACATTTTTGTTTCCCTATCCATGTGTTGATTTTTTCAGCCAAACATTTGTCGAATTTGCAAAGGAGAAGTTTGCTTTGATAACTGATGTGCTGCCAGCCATGCTCAGAGCTTTGAGGAGCTTAAAGAGTTGTTGTTGTAGCCAACAAATTCATGTTGACCAACACAAGCATCTTTGTTTCTCTCCATAAAGACTCCTATCCCCATCAAACACCCTCCATGACTCCCACTGGCCACCAGAACATGAATACTGACTCTGAGACCTGTTAGTATTTTTACTGCAACAAATGTGGACATTTGTTAGCTGTGTCTTACACTAAAGGGCAAGAACCTGTTGACACTTAATGTTGTTGCTTCTATAAAAGATAGTCCCACTGTTCTTGTGCAAAGTTGAATGTCTCTTTGAACTTTTTAGAGTCTCTGGGCATGTCTCTTTTAGTGATTCTATATTAGTTAACATTTTTTTGAAAATATTCTTACTAGTGAAAATAGAATTGTTTAAGAATATTTTTATTAAGTCATTAAGTATCACTAGTAAACACTTATCATTGATATCAAAAATTATTTTTTTTACTAGTAAAAGCTGAATTAATACTAGTAAAGGCTAAAATGTAGAAATTTTAGACGACACAAAGAATTGTCAACACAAAGAATTACAGCTCGTGCACAGATTTTATGGCACAAGACTTGTCCTTCTTTCTATGGAAGCATATTTCTGCCATATTTCTCGCTCAGTCAGTGAGACTCTGTTCACAGTCATTTAATGACCTCTGGAACCACAAGTAGCAAACGTTTTATGCTTTTTAGCAATTTGCTAGATCCGTTGTGAAAATCTGGACTTACAGTAAAGTTTCATAATGAATAGGCATTCTTCAAAAATGTCATGCTTGATTCCATACCACAAAGCCTTTTTACACTCATCTAGAGTCCATGTTCTATAAGTGGGAAAACCTTTAGAGCAAAAGTTCTGATTTGGTGTTATGAGATTTCTTTTGCTCCCGAATGTGTTTCAGCACCACCTCAGTTATTACCTCTTTGAATTGCAACTCAGTCCACTCAGGCACCTCTGCCCCTACCTTCACTAAAGTGTTGGTCTGACAGTTTTCCTAAATTGATTGGAGCTTGCCAGTCAGTAATGGTGAGGTAACTTCAAAGTTAAAATTACATTTATGTTTAATATAGTATTAATATTAATCATAACTATATTCAGAATCATATTTTTAGTAGTTATATATTTATAGTTATATTTATATAGTTTGTAGTTACATTAAGATGTAAAGAGTTAAAATTAAAATTAATTTCACCTAAAGAAAAGCCAGAATCCATTTGTCAAAAAAGCTGTAAAAAATAAAAATATAAAATGCTTTCAAACAAGCACAGGAATGGAGCCAAAAGTGATAAATGGTTCGTTTCTGAATGACTGCGTCAAAACCAAGATCTGAATCCAACTGAAAAGCTATAAGGGAAATTTCTATGATGTGTACATGAAAAGAACCTTCTGTGTGTGTGTGTGTGTTTGGGTGGGGGGTGGCGGTGTATATGAGAAGCAATAAAATTCCGGTAAGACTGGCAGGACCAGGTCTGGTAGCTATGAAGCAAACGAGAATGCAACCATAATGTTGTCAACAAAAATCAAACAGATTTTAAACTATTTTGTGCTGACTATCAAACACAAATCCATAGTCCATAGATTAATTAGAAGTTTTTACAAAAATACATTTTAGAAATGGCTCTTCGGGAAAAAAAATCTTGATACAGTACACCTTCACAGGCCACAGAAAACACAATGTTTAGAAAATCTCAGAATTCGAATAGGTTCATCTATGCTTAGCTTGCTATAAGAACGTAGCCTACAGGTGAACGGGGAAGGGCGGAGAAATGAGGAGGCGGAGTGGACTTGAGGAAGTTTAGGAGATTCTGGCGAGGGAGAGCTGCTACTGAAGAGTTCGTGGAGGAGATTCAGGAACTGAAGACATTTAGTAAGTGAAACATTTGGCAAGAGATACGGATTCTTTATAGACGATCCACTGCTGACGAAATTTGTTAAAGCCTAACAATAAGTAGTAACAAAATATTATCAGGGAGCGGCGAATTCGAAAGCTGGAGCATTGGACAGGCCTAACTAAAACCGTGCGGCAGGTTGTGGACAGAGCCCAGTACGTCTGATTTGTTTGGGTTTTTTTGTCGCGGGTGGGCGGGGGTGTATTGCAAGGATCAACCCCGCATCCATCTTAATAAGCAGAAAAACTGGACGTAAACTGTAAGTACCTGTCGTTAGAATAGCCCACCTTGTCCAACGTGTTGTACGTTTGTTTACGTCACGGTATGACGAGTGCCTGTGGGCCTTGACATGGAGTTTGGCTAGCTATGCTATATTCGAACTACACCAATTCCCAATGTAAATGAAAATAAACTGGTTTTTAATACTTATTTATCTTAACTAATAAACAGATGTTGTCACGTTATGTTATGCTACTAATTTTTAAATAATTGTTTTCTTTAAATAGCACCAGCAAAATGAAAGTGATACCTGTGATGTACAATGGGCTGTAAATCGTGATATTTTATCATTGCTCTTGGTGCTTGTCATGATCATTAATGCAGTAACCATGTGATAAATGTAATTAGTATGTGCCTAATTAATATGAAAGGCTTTTTTTAAGTCCACTGACTAGACATACGTACTTGCACAGTACTTGTAACAACTGTAAACAAATATTTACCTTTAACTGAACGAATTCATCAGTAGAACTGAAGAGGAGTTGCCCTTTTGGTGTACAATACATTTTAAACAGATGTAAAATTTCCACCAGCAGAGGATATCAGAATGGGAAGTGAGAAAATGAATGTAACCACAACCATCTTTTTATCGGGTCCTTAATATTTGTTTGAAAAAAAGTAAATGTTTTAATATTATAAAACTGATTTGCAATTTATTTCTCATAATGCTTAATGTACTCCCTATACTTTGTGTATTTTCATATGAAATGACTAGTTCTGTTAAAGGTAGTGTTGAAATCCTGAAGGGTGTTGTCATTATATTTCCCAGATCAAGCTGTTCCCAATATCTATCTATTAATGTTCCTTAAATTTTCATTAAGGCACACCTGTTATCATGCTCACATTGTTCCATAACAAAAAAAACCTTGGCATGTCAGTTAATAAATGCTGTATGCTGTATCCATCAACAAATGTTGAAGATTTTCTGTTTATAATGGGAGTAATATATGATTGAATGTTTCTGGGTTTTTTTTATGTTCCTCGGAGACATGAAACCTAATGTAATACAGCATTTATGGAATTCACCCAGCTATTCAGTTCAAGTTTTTTTTTTGGCCAAAGATTATGTTTAGTCATGTGCTAACAAAGTATCGTGTCACATAGAGTATCTGAAACTTTTTCTAACTCTGCTTCTCTTGGAGATGTTAAGGGTGTGGGTACTTGGGTGCAGTCTTGAGGAATCTGATTTTGACACTTTGTTATCTTTTACCTGCCTGAACTAGCCCCTTAATTTTGACTCAGTTGCTGTATAGACTAATTGATGTGTCAGTTGGTTTCACTTAGTCATTTTCTAAAGGTTTGAACAAAAGAATGAGGTATTGCTGCACCTCTGCATTTCAGGACTAGTGGAAGTTACCCTCTTACTTTGACCTCAGGTTTCTAATGGTAGAGGCCACACTTGTCTGTGCATTTGTCAGCTTTTGGTAAGCAGGAACTATAGGAAATTTTTAATACATATTCAAATCATGGAAGTAAAAAGCAAACTGAGTCACAATTTCCATCCTGGAAATTATTATTGGTTGTACAACTGACTGGTTGTATATTGGTTGTATGTTGGTTATATAGTTTTATTTACTTTTGTTGTTGGGCTGTAATGAAAGGTTGTTGTTGTTATTATTATTATTATTATTATTATTATTACTATTATTATTATTATTATTATTAAGCACCAGCTGTGCAGATATTTACATTTTAGAATTATTGTCCATGGCTACAGAAACCTTTCTGTAGTGAATTCTATGGGCTCTTCATCATGTAGCTACATTTTCTGTCCTGGTAACCTTTTTGAAAGGCACTAAAACAACTGTTGCTCTTTAGCATTCAAAAGCAGACACACACAACCATTTACCCCCCCCCCCCCACCCCCCCACTCTCGCACACAAAACTTGACCCTTGACCACATCACTGCATATTCAGTGCAGCGGGGCTAGTTAGTGTGGGCTGTAAATGCCAACGACTACCGTTTCCTTTACAGTGCACTCTACACCAAGGAATTGTTTCCTTCTTGTCAGATTTGCTTCTTGAATTTGTGGTTTTGTTTTTTACTGAATTCTGGAAATTAACTTTGGTTGTTATGAGTGTAGTCTAGGTTCATTACATAATATTTGGGCAAAAAAAAAATTATTTGTTTTTTGAGGTGCTGTTACAGAGGAGTCTTGAGCCATGAGTCTGTTGAGGGGCAGGTCTTCAGGACGAGCTGGGCTTAAGCACACTAGTGTAAAGGGTCTGAGATGAGGTGTGGTGTGATGCTAGTGCTTTCAGGTAGGAGGGAGCAGGTATATTTTTTTAGCTTTGTAGATTCAAATGATCATTGTTTTAAATTTGATGTGGGTGACTGCAGGAAGCCAATGAATGGAAGCAAGAGTGCAGTGAGGTGTGTATGAACTTGTGAAGATTGAGTAGAAGTTACATTCTGTATCAGTTGCAGTAGCCTACCAAGAATGAGCCTTTTACCTTTTAGAGCATTAGGAGTTATTTTCAATTTGAATCCATATTGTTTAAATATATACAACAAATGCTATTTTTTCTTAGTGTAGGGAGAATGGATTAGGAATAGCTTAATCTTGTTACTGTAGTGTCTTGTGTTAAGAGACTCGAATGAAGTATTATTTAGGTTGAAATATGAAACCTCTGAAATCTATTTCCTTCTAGATATTTCTGAGGTCAACAGACTGGGCAGGGAAAAATGTGACCTGGGGAAGGTCATGGTCTCCTGGTCATGGTCAGAAGTTCTGATAGAGAGGCTTCCTATATTTAGTTTCCCAAATTTAAACAGACACGGGTTTCCTTATATGGGATTTAGTTTGCTACCAATCCACATATATATTGTGAGAGGTTTAGTGGTAGCTTCAGAGGATCTCATATTGGCCTGAAGCCTCTCTCAAGCAGACCTAGGTGCTTGACAAGATACTGGTCTACTGTGCAATAAACCTCTTATGTACAAGCAAGACGTTGTCAGTGGAGTCCTCTTCAACAGCATCACCACAGCATCGCTAAAGATTACTTTTTAGTTTACTTTTTAGTAAACCGTTTTACTATATACTTTTTACGAATGCTTGTTTGGTTAGAGATTTCCCTCTTCCCATTGGAGCACTAGCTCCCCCTTCCTAAATCCTAAAGGTAATGATTGCCAGTCTGTTGTTCATAGCAACCCTGGGAGGTCCTGCAAAACGGTTAGAGGGAGGCATAAAACAATCCACAGTGAAACACTACACGCACTGTTCTGACACAGCCTTGGTTTAGAATAGGTGTATTCTCTACCCTCTCACAATTTAATGCCACAACAGCCATTATGTCTGGATAGAATGAAGGCTCATGAATGTGTGAGAAAGAAAAGCTGCATGTTGGTTGTTTTGTTTCGGTCTTATGCTGCTGCGTTCTGCGTTCCGGGATAGAATGGAATTACTTCATCCAAAACACCTTTGCAGAATTTTGAGGTGCAGCCTTACATTCTATATATTGTTGTGAGGGAAATTTTCAGCAGAAGGTTATCAAGCAAACAGACGATACAATGCTGTTGTGGGCTGGGGTCTTCAGGGAGGGTGTGATTGGTAGAGGAATAATATTTTTTGGAACTATGCTTTTTTTTTTACTTCATCAATGACGACACCTCTGCAACTATACAGCCATTCTGCATGTACATGTACTTTATCTTTTAATCTGAGATAGCACCAGCTCCTAAATTCTAAAACTGCAACTTCTACCAACACTGTCACTGTTTAGATCGACAGCTGTGCTAAAGGATCATGTAATTACGATGGATCAAGATACTCGGTGGCTGTACCAGCTTCTGGTGGAGGTGCAGCTGGAGCGATTCTACCTGAGGATCCGTGATGGACTCAACGTGACGCGCATAGAGCACCTGGACTATGTCAAGGAGTCTGACTTGGAACAAATTGGCATCAGCAAACCAGGTTTTTTACTAATTTAGATTTTCATCTACCTTTTGGAGATATGAGCTATATTTTCTTGAGAGCATTATTTTTGTGGTATAGTTTGTGAGGAGTGAATTTAATAGTAGTTTAAATACACTTTGCTTTTGTATCAACAGGACAGCGACGATTATGGGACGCAGTCAAGCGCTACAAAACTAATATGCGGCCACGATCATGGATGTCCAAGGTACCTGCTTGCATCTCACTGAAGTGAGATGATTTATCTCTGTGGCATTAGCCAGACATTGTTTCAGTCATTCCGTACAATACTGTAACAGGTCTTCAGTGGGGGGCGTGGTCCAGAAGGAGGTGACCAATGGAGCGGTAGTGGGTGTGGTCAGGGGCCGGATGTGGGACGAGCACTTACCTGCCTTATCCAAGACAGTGAGCTGGTCTTTGGGGAGAAACTGGGATCAGGCTCCTTTGGTGTGGTAAAGAGGGCAGAGTGGCACACACCTACTGGACGAGTGGTGAGAATCTTTAAGTTTGCAAGTTGTTTTACCTGAAGACAATAAGTCCCTTGAGCGAAAACATCACATGAAATGTTTTGACTGATTTGCTATATCGTAATAGACATCCCTAAATGACATCAGACTACATTTTGTATAGGTTACTTAATTCTGCGATGAAAGTAACAACTTATTTGTTGTTTTGCTATTTTAAATTTGCATTGAATTATAGGGTCTGTATAACAGAAGCATCTTAGAAATATGTCATATCTCGGTGTAAAACCCATTTAGGTTTTCTGTCAATATATCAAGGAAACTACATTTAACCAGAAACTGATTTGTTCATGAAACTATAGCTAATCAGCCTTTTTACAACATGGATAAATATGGTAATGTCGACTAACGTTCATTGTTAGTCATGGCACAGTGATCTCTGAGTTCTGATGCTCATGCGCAAGACTTTTTCTATGTCTCTATCTTTCCTCACTCAACCATCTTCCTCGTACTTCCACTCATCTCAGCTGCCTGTAGCTGTCAAATCCCTCAGGAGCAATATGTCCAGGGGGGCAGATGCAGTGACGGAATTTCTGCAGGAGGTCACCACCATGCAGTCTTTGGACCATCCCAACATCATTCGCCTCTATGGTGTGGTCCTCACCCAGCCTCTTAAAATGGTTAGTTGTAGTTAAGGTGAAAGAGAGTCAGTCTACATTCACTGGCTAATTTATTGTATACGTTTTTCATATAAATTTATTTTGTATATGTCGCCGGTATGGTGATTTCATTTCCGACCAGTCTTCAGTTGGAAAAACCCAATGCCTTCCAGGCTTTTCGATGATGAAGAGTAAGCTAATGAAGCAGCTCTAAACCCACCTTAACCTGTTTTTGTCTTCTCTCGCTCACTGTTCACCTCAGGTGACTGAGCTGGCTCAGTTTGGCTCTTTGTACGACACCCTGTACCTGCGGCAGGGCAACTACCCACTGGGTCGCCTCTGGCTCTTCAGTACCCAGATCACTGCGGGGATGGAGTACCTGGAGGCTCGGCGTTTCATTCATAGGGACCTTGCAGCTCGGAATGTTCTCCTGGCCTCCAGAGAGCAGGTGAAGATTGGAGACTTTGGCTTGATGAGAGATCTGGGCCAGGACAAAGACCACTACATCATGGGGCCTCACAGACGCATCCCGTTTGCCTGGTGAGGAGCTAATGGTTTTTTGTTGTTGTTGTTGTTAAATAGTTTATTAATTTGGATGACATGGAAGATATTGCAGGATGTAGAGAAAGTAATAAAGTTTCCTCTGTTAATAACAGTGAGATTTGGATATATGGATCTTGGATAGTGCCATCTTATGCTTAAAGGAGTATTACTTCCAGAGAACATAATTTGAACCAATGACCTGAACCATTAGAAATGCTCAGAAGTAACATTTTAACAATTCTGATTGGTTGATGGTATGTATATACTCACATGGGCTATCATAAAAGAGAGGAGAACATCTTCAGGGAGGAATATTTTGCTCTTGTTTCCCCAGAAACAGTTAATGGGGGAAAAAAAAAATTACTACAGTAAAACAGTAAAAATGTAGACTGAAATATTTTGTAATTAAACAAAAGTCTATGGGGAAAACAAACGCAGTCTATTTATACCATTTCACCACTTGTGCTATCATCTGATCTGATCTGATCTGACGCACCATCTGGGTGCGTCAGATCAGAAATATTAGGGTAAACCCAAATGCTAAACTGCTGCTCCTCCTGAATTGGCATCTTCATAAATTAAAGGCTCTAATCAATAGCAAACTTACATACTTTTTACTATTAAAAAGCGATTTTGTGAAATCTTAATTTCATGGACACGATTCTGTGACCTAACGTTTTTTGATACTTGTGCAGCCAATTGCCAAATAATTATGTATTGTAGGTGCATTGATGCCACTGTCTGATCTTGCCCTTGCTCCTCTATAGGTGCATTGATGCCACTGTCTTATCTCGTCCTTGCTCCTCTATAGGTGCATTGATGCCACTGTCTTATCTCGCCCTTGCTCTTCTATAGGTGTGCTCCTGAGAGTTTGCGTATGGGATCTTTCTCGCATGCTTCAGATGTTTGGATGTTCGGAGTCACGCTGTGGGAAATGTTTACTTACTGTGAGGAACCCTGGCTTGGGATGTCAGGGAGACAGGTTTGTGTGTGGCTGTGTACGGTATTTATTAACCAGAGTGAGACCAAAAAATAAAAAATGGCCAACCACCTAAAGTGACTTCAGATTAGATAACGTGGCTTGGAAAAACTCATGGGAAATGCAATTGAACCGTTGTACTGAGCACTACGTCATCACATGTGCCATGTGCAGATCCTGTTTCGGGTGGAGCGGGAGGGAGAGCGGCTGCCGAGGCCCACTGACTGTCCACAGGAGCTCTACTGTGTTATGCAGAAGTGCTGGGCGTGCAGCCCATCTGAGAGGCCCACCTTCGCCCAGCTCACCACCATGGTTGCTGAGGTCAGTGACTGAGGAACACTAAAGTGACATCTGAATGGGTTCCATAATTAACACACACAGGGTTTCGGGAGAGGGATTTAACACTAGTGCTCATGAGATGCGTTGGATAACATGGTTTAAAAAGTATTATATTTTTAATATTTTGAAACCGATTTTCATAAAACTAATCAGAAATCTGAAGATAAACAATAAACTTAGGCCCTTTATTAGATGGAGGTTTGTATGCTGATTGCCTGTCTAATCGTTTTGCATTTCTCTCTTGCACATGTCTAGGCTCAGCCTAAGGAGGTTCGTGCAGTGCGGGACTTTTCAGAGGCTAGAAAGCTCACTCTACAGACCAATGACCTTGTGACCCTCATAGATCATGGGTAAGAAAGGGGGCCTGGAATAAGGACACATTAAAAGAAATGGAAGGAACAGGGAGGGGGGAAGGGGATTGATTGTTAACTTGCTCGACCCCAATAAGCAGCGTTGATGATTTATCCTCCAGTCTTTAGGGCCCCTGCAGAGATCTGTGAAGTGGGCCTTTCAGGAACAAAACGGGGAACGCGAATGTCTTTTTCTTTAAACATAGTTTTACTTAAAGATCCTGAGAACCTAAATTTGTGTTTTTTATAATTATTATTATTTATATTTTTGTGTATAATTATAATTTATCTATTTTAATTATTAGATTAATATTACTCGTACTTTGCTTGTACTTTGTACAAGTACCTGTACCAAGTACAAGTACAACGTGTGTCCTGTGAATACCATCTAAAATTTTAGTTAATGACTCATTTATTTCAAGAAATTTTCGGTGTAGCTGTGTTGTAACACACACACTAATTTTATTGTTTATACATGTGGATCAGACCTAAATTTAATTTTAGAGTTCACATGGGCACATACAAATCGGGAAGCCACTGACAAAAATCACATTTTGTAGAGTCACAAGTTAATTCCAATCATCAATGCAGACATTTTAGCAGGCTACACTGACACTAACGACAGGATAACATGCATGTAGCCAGTGCTGTACTAGCTGTAGATTTTTTTTTGCAGCAAAGTAAATAAAACCATAACTTTATTATCTTTTTTGTATTCTTGGATGTCATCAGTTGTAGTTTTTGTAGTTTTTAATAATAAATATTCATATCTGAGCATTAAAGTTTGATAGCTGTGGCAAATCTTCAATTCCTTGTTCTGTTTGTCCTTGCATCTATGCATATTTCTCTTGGTCTTCATTGAAAAAAATGCTGAAAGGTTAAGTTTGACATCATACAGACATTTTAATACAATGTTTTCCGAGGGTTTTTAAAAGGCACAAAGCTGAATTTGAGAGGCATTTGACAAAGAAATCTGTGTAAAGCACTGATTGAAGTGAGCATGCAGGAGAGCAAATGATTGTATTTTGATTGGATGAGCTTTTCTCTACTCCGTGTGCTCTGCCCAGGCTGGACCTCTGTGAGTGGAAGGGTCAAAACCAGAGGACGCTGAGTGTGGGTTGGTTCCCACCAGCCCTTGCCGCTCCTCCCATGGTTTTGGCAGGCGGACCTAACCCCAGCTCCACTCCTAGTCTTATCTCAGCTCCTCTCAAAGGAAGCTTACAGCACACAGGACATGGAGATGTGAAACCAGAGCGCACCTGGGGAACTCCAGAACGGTTCGATGAGTAAGTGGTGCTTGCCCCTCCCCCACTTTTTTCTTTTTAATTATTGAATTTTATTTTTATTTTTTATGTAAACATATACTAGGCTGGTGATTTATGTTAAATCATATACTGTTTGCACTTACTGTTATGGAATCTCATAAAAAAAATATAAAGAAGTTTTAAAATTTAAAAACACTTTAATGGGAGTTTATGACTTCTGACTGTCAGTCATGTTTTCAGTTTTAGAAACACGAGGATTCCTTTGTCAAAAGAGAAAGAAGGCTCCAATCTAAAGAAAATGGCAGGTAAGAACAAACTAAATCCTTTTTATCACAGTTAAATGCTAAATCTTCCCAAATTCAATGCCCTTGAATATTTGTTTCAAGTGGGATGGTGGTGTTGGCTGTGGTAGATATTCCGAATTCTTGTTTAAAATTAGGTGGCTTTTATTTTGTAATGACCATTATTCCGTTACCGAAGGCATGGTCCTTATGTTTTCTCTAGGTATGTCTCGAAGTCTCGAGTCAGTCCTGGGTATCCCTCAAAACAAGGATGAGGGTGGTCTTAGCTTGGCACAGAGAACTCACAACCGCAGAGCCATCCCGGCTCACCTAATCCAGGACCCACGGAGGTTTAGTGATGCCAGTGGTGCCAATCCACCTTCACGACCTCCACCCCCAAACTTCAAACGCAAACCCCAGATGATGCGTGATTGGAGAGGAAACCTAGTCCCTTGTCCCTGGCCCTCTCCTGCCCATCCAAACCTGCAGATGCAAGCACAGCAGCAGGGCATGGGGATTAGCAACCTAGCCAAGATGGCTCAGTTAGCCAAGTCTGCTTCCAATCTAGACAACGGCTTCGAGAGGGAAAGGGAGAAGGAGAAGGAGCGAGAAAAAGTAAGAGAAAGGCTACGGGAAAGGTATCCACCGCAGGTAGCGTTGGATAAGGAAGCACTTGTTTCGCAGGTATGAACACTTGTTTTTTTACTAATCATCGTGTGTGTGTGTGTGCCTTGATGTCACCAAATTCTGTTGAGATATTTAACCCATCAGCCAGGAACCAATAATGCAAACACAATAACTGAACAAAATGTCAAATGGGGTTTTCTGTTTGTTTGTACATCACGCTAATGGAACAATTCTGATGGAAAATCAATATGTTTATTTTGCACAAATCCCAAATGTAATTAATCAGTCAAACTTTTTAGGTGTACAAATGTTGATTGAAAGGAAGCTTCTGCTCAGCTATTAGCATTTTGCACACTGCATTTCAAAGTCATTATACATTTCCTACAAGAAGTTGTTAAATAATGAAATGGACATATTTCTGTGTTTTCCAGTTACATATTCATCAAAAAAGGGGGTAGACCCACAGCTAAAAATAATAGCATTAGCCACTTGAAAGGTGGAATTACAGGGAGTCTGTATTTTGTCCACTTTAAACGACAGTATGCTATACTGTAGCAGAAGCCACACAAACCCAAGCTTTAAGAGATTCCTTAAAAATGCAATTTGGTTACTTAATATTTTGGCCTACAGTTTGTTGCTCTTTTTATTGAAAGGGAAAAATTGTTTAATTAATGTTCAATAATCCTGTTGTAAAAATTGTGAATGAACAGGTCCAGGAGGCAGTCCATGGAGTAACCATTGAGGAGGTTCAGAGAGCTCTACAACGCAATGACTGGAATCCAGCGTGGGCCACGCAGCAGCTTAAGGTGAAGATCATGATGCCTTTAATGTCTTGCACTTTCATAAATGCTTTCACTCGTGCACTCCTGTCTTTGTGTTAGACGGAACAGCTGTACCACATGAACCAGTGCTCCCGAGAAGAATGCTACAAGATCCTCGCACGCTACAACTGGGACCTGCAGCAGGCAAGCCGCTTCATTGTCCGTATGGCCAGGGATGCTGCACTGGAGAAACGTGGGGACAGAATTTAGAAAAGAAACTCTACACACACAGACCATCCTGGGCTGGATTTAAGTGCGACTTCACAATAATCGGGTGCTAAAGGTTGCTTCAAGATCTGAGGTGCTTCCACTGCCTTGGAGCTAAAAAGGACCATCTGTCAACTTCCTTGCTGACCACTGCTGAAGCAGCGTGGTAACTGGGAACTGGCTTTGAAGTGGGTGGATCCTTGACATCTGCAGCACTGGAGTAGCAGGGTCCAAATCTGCCTCGAACCACAGGAGAGCACATTTTTGGCAGTACCTATTCATATCACTTTGAAATTGAAAGATGGGAGTTAAAAATGCTGTGTGCCATATAGGAGCAACAACTGACTGGAGACACTTTAGTATTTGCTATTGCCCAAGAACTCTGTTGTAAGCCTAGGAACCATTATCTCTGCTGAGGAAAATGAGGAAATAAACAATGCCAAGTTCTACTCTGTTTACCTACCTTGGAAAGGCTGACCAAGATGCATGCCTTGTGGAACATGCTTCCTCTTTAATTACAACTCCCTATTACAACAAACTTAGTTCACTTGTCCTACTTCCCATATATAAGAATATATTGCAAACCTACATTGTCCGTTGTCTCCTACCAACTGAATGAGTGAAGCATGTTTGTGGTACGTAGGAAATTCAGCTCTGTTGTAAGATACTGAGGACAATTTCAGCTTTGTAACTTCATAGGAGTAAAATTCTCAACACTGATGCTTATAATGAAGGATTTTTTTTTTTTTGAGGATTTCTGGGTGGGGTAGTTCAAAAACTCCCTGTTGCCACTGTGCAGAAACTTGTACTGTTTACAGTTTTATATATATTCATCAGTTTTACTAAAGTAGCTAATATTGTTGAAATTGTATTTAATAGGTTAATATAAATATATATTGATGTTCTGTATAATTTCTGGTTTTTTTTTTTATCTGAATCTGTCAGTTAATACTCAAATACTTTGATGTCAACAGAACATCAAATAGTGACTTCGTTTAAAGAGCAGTTTTAGTTTGTCCTTAGTTGTGGCTTCTTAAATTGTTTGACTATTTGCCTTTTTTGTACCACAAAAGTCTGAAGTATAGATTTTTTTTTTTACCCATCTCTACAGCTACATGTTTGCTATCAATTTTATATTATGGCCTAGTCACTTTGCTAATGAACAACTGTTCTTCAGTAACTGTAGAAAAAAGTTCTACAGAATTAGCAGGATCTAAAACTTGGTCCATTCACTAAACATGATATTCTGGAATATTATTAGAAATATTTACATATATAATACACGATTGAAGATGGTGTAGAGTGATTTAATCCAGTGTAAAGTCACTCGAATGTGGATTATCCTTGTAACGGCCAAGTGGTCAGTTTAAGAGGATCTCCTGTCAAAAACGATGGAAGTGCCTGGACCTTGTTGCAAATTTAGAATCTACATAGAGTAGAAGTACTGGCTAGGTTATGCAGCGCTACAGCTCAGCTGAGTCTGAATGAGACCCTCCCTGAGTTTTCTACTGCTTTTACCGTGTTATGCATTTGGCTTCATCATTTCCCCTTGGAGAATAACTGAAGCCATCTTAAGGGTCATTCTGTTACACTACTCAAAAATATTAAGGGAACGTTTAAATTGCACATCGGATCTTGTTGAACGACAGATTAAGGTTGAACGTCATGACTGATATGAATTGTGTAATTTGTTGAGAACAAGTGATACAACAGTGGCTAATGGAAACCAAAATCAACCTATTGAGGTCTGGATTCAAAATAACACCAAAAATGAAAGTAAACAATTGAAATCACAGACTAATCCACTGATGCATAAAATCCTAGGATTGGATTCAGGTCTGGGAAATGTGAAGACCAGTCAATGTCATCAGTGTCTTCATCATCCAGGAACTGCCTGCACACTCTGTTCACACGAGACTTGGGTATTTCCTGCACCAGGAGGGAGGTTCACCTCACCAGCATAAGATCTGACAAAGGCTCTGAGGATTTCATCCTGGTACCTAACCGCAGCAAGTGTAAGTTGGCTATCACGTGGAAGTTTGTGTGACTCTCCAAGGATATGCCTCTCCAGATCATTACTGACCCACCACCAAACCAGTCACGCTGGATGTGATGTTGCAGGCAACATAACATTCACTTCAGTGTCTCTAGAATCTTTCATACGTGTCACGTTGTGCTCAGTGTGAACCTGCTCTGAAGAGACTGGGAGACCTGTGGCAGACCTGTCAATTCTGGTGTTCTCTAACAAATGCCAATTGAGCTGCATACTGCTGGGCTATGAGCACAGCTCTCACCAGAGGATGCTTGGCCCTCCTGCTTCATGGAGTCTGACAGTTTAGCAGGAACATGCACACCAGTATCCTGCTGAAGGTAAATTTGGAGGGCTCTAGCAGTGTTCTTCCTGTTCCTCCTTGCACAAAGCAGCAGATACCTGGGTTGAGGCCCTGTTTAGCTCTTCGCATGGAATGGCTTGTGTCCTGGTGTCTCCTCATGTAATGGCCGTTGTCTTAGTACCTCCTCCACACTCTTTAGACTGTGCTGGGAGCTTCAGCAAACTTTGCTATAGCACTATGGATGTGCCATCCAGGAGGTGCTGGACCACCTGAATGGACTGCAGATACTGCCTCATGCCATCACTAGTGACAAGGACACTAGCAAAACGTACTGTAGAGAAGACTCAGTTACGAAGGATAAAGAATGAGTAACTGTCTGTGGTCCCCAGCTTCTAAAAAATGATTCACACTTATGCTTCCTAACTGAACATGTTGATATCCCTGAACTTGAACTGACCTGTTTGGTTACTATAGCTCTCAGTATAGTTTACTATATGAAGAACCCTCATGGGGGTTAGGGATCAAGTCAACCCCAGTGTTCACTTTAGCAGTAGCTAAACTGCCCCAGAAATAAATACTGTTTTCTGTTGAACATTGTGTAAATTTCCAGAATCAAAAGCAGATGGAGCTTGGGGGCATTAATAAGGAAAAATCTGTGAAAACTCCCTCTGGCAGTACCTTTAACCTCCTTCCTTACATCTCCATTACTACACATCTCCTCCACCTAATCCACCCAAACTACAGTTACTGAAGAGAACATTTTGCAGGGCCTAGCAAAACAAGAGTCTTCTCACTGGGTTTTGCTTTTTGAACGATATTAAACTTTGCAGCTTAGCAAACTCGATGACCTTGTGGTCATTTGATTCATGCCTTCCTCTTGGGAAGTTTGTGTATTAAAAAAGCATGTCCTCAAGTCAGGCATACAAATGATTAACAGATGCTTTGTTTCTCCAGCAGTCTCACACATCATACTTGCAGTCTAAATATACTGCAGATAAATGTTTTAAATACTAATGTTCTTGCTGCTTTCTCTAAAGTTCTCACTGACCACATGTGATTATCACAATTCCTACTCAACTACACACCCAGCAGGTTTAAAAAGCTTTAGACAAGCAAGGTGAGGGAGGACATGTTTCACATTCCTGGAGTGGTCACCTACTGAATCATGAGGTTGTCTTACATATTTGATCATTCCAGCTCCATGAGTAAGAGATAGCAGAACAATTTAAGATACCATGATATTTTACTAAGACACAATAGCAATACACAACATACACATATTATGTATATCTAAAGATAACAATGGTTCAATTATGGACCATTATGGATTAAACTTGATCAAGATCTAAAACAAGAATTCACATTTATGTTGTTTTAGTGTGTATATAGGAAAATTCTCACCAAGCATGATTACTTGTCAGTTACTTTATCTAACATGTTAGTACACATTAATGCAGGGGAGAAGAATAACCTCAAATTCCTACTAATTTGGATTAGGATGCCGCGACACAGCTGCCACAGCCACACAAAGCTGCTTTATTTCGAAAAACAACTTTTTACAATAAATACATCCATATGATATGAAAGTCTAAGGAGTTCCGCTTCTTTCCCACACCCTGGAAACTGCAAGTTCTTCATGCATGCCGTCATCCACCTCAGAGATTCCATCACCACAGAAAAGAAACATTTCAGAACTTCTGGACTCCAGTCACTATATCCAAAAGGTATACATTGGTGATCTCAATTATTGGTATATTAACAAAAAAAGGTTAATTACACAATGTGTAGAACCAACCAGAGTTTTTTGTTTTTTTTTTCTGGGTGATTACAACTGAAATTTTATTATAATAATATAAACCCATACTACTGATAGAATTTGGACAGAATTCTTGATACAGAAGTAGTTGCACAGATAATTTTACATCAAAACATAGGAGGAAAAAAAGCTTCTTGTATTCAACATGGAGGTAATGAAAACACCCATGTATGAAGTCAAAAGGTCACTGAAAAAAGTCAAAGGTCTTATGCTTAATCCAATCATCCAGCCCTGATTCATGTAAGACAATACAAGTGATGGTGTCCTGTTAATAATTGATGTAATTTTCATTCTAAGATATATGGGACTAGGACTAATGCAATCTAGCACTACCAGAAACAAGAGCTCATATAATAGCTTGTGATCTAAAAGACTGTGAAGCAAGTGTTTACACAGCAACTGGAAAAACTGGTTTAGGCATTGGAAAGGCTTTTGCTTTTTGATTGTGGGCATGTCTAAGCAACTCAAAGAGACAAAGAAGAAGAATTCCAGGTCACTTGCAGTGGCACTTATAATCTTGGCTAACTTTCAAGAGTAAAAATGGGTAGGAGTTACTCCACCATATTGGAGAATGTCAGAAAATGTTATACATATCCATATCTTTAGACTAAGCTATATTGAAGAAGGTCTTCTTATTCCTCAAGAGAAAACAGTGTTGCGCTGGTTGGAGTCTCCAACTTTTTCAAAGAACATGAAATCCTGCAGAGACAAAACCAAGTTATCAAAGAGCCATTTCCACCATGCATACCCCACCCCCACACTGTTGTAGTTGTTAGACACAATTCTTAGCAACCCCTCCATCTTGGCTTGTTTCCTTCCTTCCACAGGATCATCAAATATAATCTGGGTGGTGGTCCATTTTATCAGTCACAACAAATAAAACGCTTGTTCAAAGAAACCACTTTAAATGTTAGTGTATGTTCGTACTCCGCTAAAATTCCACTAAAACTGCACACTTTTATGGTCATGTATGGGTGTATAGTTATTTATTTACCCTCACCTTTTAAATCACCATTTACCAACAGTTACTATTATCAACAGAATTCCAGTAAAAAAAAAAATGGGTTCAGCTTTGCAAGCTTGATTTTTAACCGTGGTATGGAGGAGAGCTTGGGTCACACCACACTGAGAGATCCCACACTGCTAATATAATTTAGTTTTGACTTCAAGTTTGTTTTCTGATTAATTTTTGTATAACCCCTACTTCGGATGAGTTGATTTATGAAACTGACATGATGGGTGGAGATTTTCCGTTTGAATTTGAAAATCTTCCAGGTAGATTAACAGCAGGAAAAACAGCAGTGGAACTAGTGACATCTGCATCCTGCCCCAACAGCTTTTCAAGTGGTATGCTCCACTGTGTGCTCCACCGGAAGCTCACAATACCACAATTAGATCATTTGAGGCCTACATAATTTGATCCATCATCTCATGTGAGCTGCACTATAGGAAAAAATTTAAATACATTGTTTGCTACTTTCTGGTGGTAAAGTTACTTACTGCACTTTAAGCCCAGCCTTAAACCTGACCTTTAAGACAATAGATGTTGATGCATGTTGATACTCACAATAAGGAAGCAAGCTCCCATTAACACAGCCTTCATTTTTACATCCAAGTCCTTAGGGAACTGAATACCAAAGTTGTCTGCATCAGTGAAGGCCTCCTTCAATAGTCCACTCCACTGCTTACTAATTCGGCCGATATGATGCCCTCCATCCTTGCCTTTCAGCTGAGGGGGAAGTTGAGGAGATGTCTCATAGGAAAATGGGCACGGATAAAAGCTAGGATATATTTGGCAAAGTTTGCATTTTCAAACTTTGAAACTTTGCAATAACTGAAAATTAGTTATATCCAATATGTTACTGCAACAATGGTTTTAAGAAATAGGATAAACAAACATGAACTGATCATTGTAAGGGCTTTTACTTTGAAGCTACACTTGAGATTTTTGAAGCCGTCACTGATTTATCTACTACAAGATGAAGTTTATATAGCAAATTGTGATGCATGAAAGGCAATGCCCCTCTACTCAGGGCCTCATTCTTACCTCAAAGTTGACGTCCCCACAGCAGTTGCAGGCTAAGCAGGGACCCTCCAATTTCATCAGAGTCTCTTTGTTAGGACCCTGGATGGAGAACTTTGGGTAAATGGGGTGCCAGTCTTGTGACACGTAGCCAATGGTGGTGCCTGGAGGTGCTTGCACTTCCATCTAAAGGAAAAATATTCACAGCATTTTTTATTCAAATCACAGCAGGTGTGTAAAAAACAAAACTGTAATCATCAGAAAATTGTGTGCGACAGTTTCTGTAGGTTCATTTTATCCATCCTTCATTTGCAAGCTTGAGCATTTCTGAAAGACGAAAAGTTTCCACACAGTCATGCGTACAAGGTACTTCAAGGTATTGCTCGCCTGTGGAATCCAACCACCCTTCAGCTCAGCCTCAGGAGGAGTTTAGGAGTCCAGTTGGAAATAGAAGGACCATGGTACTAAGCTTCTGTTGCACTTGTGTCATACACTCAATGCATATGGACGATTTGATTTTTTTACTTTTCTTCTCATTAGTAGCCTCCATAAATGGGAAATCTGAGAAAATTAATATTTTATCACGTCTTCGAGGATATAATTGCAGTTTTTTAAAAAACTTTTACTGCAATGCTATGATAAAATACTTGGGATAAAGCAATCTTTAGTTTTGAACAGGTACCTCCCATTCCTATACTAAAGCGCTGTAAGACATGTACATAAAAAGCGAACTGAATTTAAAAAAAAAAAAAAGCTAATATAGTTAAAAATGACAACTCACATGTTTATACCATGCCTGGGTGTCATGTGTCATACTGTTGGACACATATGGAAACAGACTGACCTTCAACTGAAAAAGCATGCGATGTACTCGTGTAACATCACTGCTCAGCAGTTTTGCAATAGGCAATGCATGCTGACTTGATTTCCTGTTAGGCTATGAAGAATGGTGGAGAACTGGCACACAGTAACAGAGGGAAAAGAATTATAAGCAGGAGGCCTAGATGTCCATTTTGGGAGTTTGTTTCTTATGATAAGACCAAGTAGAGAATAGCCAGTTCAAGGTTCTCCATTTTGACAGTGTTGGATAAATAAGCAAACAGGTGAAAGGCAAGAATCTTTGAAACTTAATTCATGGAAAAGTAGTTTAACCTGCTGGAAGGTATGGGTTGCAGACAATGCCATGACATATTTCCAAGCCACATAACACACACCACACAGTTCCCAACAGGCTAGAAGGTAAGGCAGTAATTGAAGAAAGAAAGAAAAAAAAGTTCACATCAAATGAATCTGTTGACAAAGCCATTACACTAAATCACTACATCTCCATATAACTACCAAAAGACAGAATAACTGTGCACACATGGATCTAACTAGATAGCATGCGTGCATTTCACATGCAAATCACATAGGTTTGTACCTCTTGCAGGCAGCAGGGGCACCAACAGGTGGCACAGCGATAAGGGCGAATCAGATGAATGACTTCGCGGTCCATGTTGTCTTTGATCTTCATTTCGAAGCTCCTCAGCGAACCGCAGCAGTTTCGCGTGCAGCAGTCGTTCTTCTCTTTGGCCTTGTAAATCTTCTGGCCCAGGGTGTTCTTGATCTCATATTGGTTGTTGGTCTCAAAGCTAGTGAATGCTACGAGAATAATTTTGATTTCCGTTATAAAACTCACAGAGGTGCTCCAGATATATCAACAGGATAATTACTAAATCTGCATAAGTGTTCCCTTTCAACAATTTAGCAGGTTTATTTCCCCATTATCTTATTCTGCATCGTTTCTTTAAAAGGATTTGCTGACTCTGTTGACCATTCTTTTACAGCAAACAATCAAGTCAAAGCAGGTCAATCAATCAATAAATATCAAACTCACCCTCCAGTAACTCCACTTTCTGGTGAATCAGGATCTGGTCAATCTAAAAAAAAAATTAAGTAATTATGCTAAGTTATTGAGACAGTAGTTGAAAGGCCAAAGAGGACTTGAATATAAAAGTTTTTACCTGTGTTAAATACTCCAGACCTGGGGGCACGCCTGCAGGCATGGATACAGGTGATGAGACTAAAGATGCTCCAGCTGGATCAGAGGGGTGTGGAGGTCCACCTTAATGTACATAAAGAGATTCATGAGTTTTACATGAAAAATTAAAAACACTAAGTATGAGTGTCCCAAGTCCACTTATTCCAAAATTACCCTAAAAAGAATACAAATGTTATTCAGACTCTGCTTAATCCACATCCAGGAATATATCACACATTGCAATGAATTGATTGGTGATTTGTTTGTAATCACTTATGCATTATACGTTATTATACATCATGACGATTTTTGCCTTTTACAAAAAAAGTCAAACGTGGAATATGTAAACATGCTGTATACAACAATCAGTTTATCTAACCTTCTCTATAGAAACAAAAGGCATTCATTTTCATGCATTTCTCAGGACAGAATTTAACAAAGAACAAAATATAAAATTAAACATGACATTTCATAAAGTCTTGTCTGATCAGTTGATCTGAATACCACTCTCTTTATATTTACCTCCATAAGCAGTCATTGGTATCTGACCCGGATGCTGCGGTGAGCTAGCTGGGCCTGGCTGGTACATGACCGGCTGATTCGGGCTCTGATGGTAACTCATGTTGAATCCTACAGGGGGTGGGGCTTGTGCCGGGTCTCCATAGCCTGTTGTGGGGTAGGAGGGCATGGAGTAGCCACCCTGCTGAGGCATGGGGTATGGGAGCTGGTTTGGGGATTGGTAACCTGATGGAAATGAAAGAACCAATTATAGATGCCAATATGCAAAGAAGCAGTCAGTCATGAAAAAAAAAATGCTGAAAACCCACAGCAGAATTATTGTATACATCACAACGTGTGTATGATAAAGAGAAAATAAAGATGTATACATGTTTTGTAGATGTCACATCTAATATCTGAGAAAGAAACGACCTGAGCAAGGACATTTTTCAAAACTGTGTGCGCATTTATCTGCTGAGTGCTGGTTGGGCCAGAATTCTCCAGCCATATGAGGTTACAGAGCTCCCCTGAGAACAACACAATGGCTCCTAACAGGGGCACTAATAAGGTTTAGGAAGTCACTTGACAATCTGTGCAATGACAAAATGTAGCCCAGTCAGGCTAGGAAACTGGCCCTGCTTTGTGTCCGATAAGGGCCAGAGAGAGCCATGTGGTGATGAAGGTTCTCATTTCAAGCTGAACTGAAGGTTTGTGCTTTCTTTAATGGTTAAGAGTTTAGGACTCACTACACAAGTGATAAATTATGAAATTTGATAAATTGTTAAACAATACATGACAGGGTTTTGGGGGGCAGCTCTTTCAAGCTATAAAACTACTCAATTCTGAAAAAGAAAAGGATTCACATAGCGTCATTTGCGGTAAAAACTCCAAGCTAGGGAGAGAAAGTGACAAATATCCAGTAAAGCACTGGTTGGGTAACTACCCACTACAATGTGCAGAAGTGAACCAAGATGGGGGACATACAGAGTTACTCATTATTTCTTACTCATTCTTCCCTTCCCCCCCCTTAGGAAATATATGGTACATTACTAAGAATTTAGTGCATCTCACCTCTGGTATAACAGTATATAAAGATAAAATTTATAAAAATAAATAAAAAAATAAGAGAAACAATTTTCATGTTAGTCCAAATGCAATCAACCAAACGTGCTGTGGTATTCAAATTCTGTAGCTACATGACAAAATAGCCAACAACTAGCCTAAAGGAAGCTTATATCCAACAAATTGTATGCTAAAAATCACCATGCCCTTGAGTTGTTAATCAAAGACACTTATTTTGCATCCATGTACAAACTATTCTGGCTTCCATTACTTTGGTCATATAAATAGGAGTCAGAATCCTCGTATACATGTCTGTGTGTGATTACTGACCAACTCGGTTACAACATGCAAAATGTGTATGGGGGTGGTGGGGAGATAAGCTTCCCTTACTTGTTGGCCTCACAGAGCCAGCCTAAAAAATTCTTTAGACTGCACACCACGGCATTGTTAATTGTACTCTCTATTGTCATATTTACCATTGTTTCCCCAACCCTTGGCCTAAATAATGCAGTGTGCGCATAAAGAACAGCCATGTGCTGTCCTGAACATCTGTTGATTTTTAAAGCGAACATAATACATAAAGATAAACATACAAATGCAATACAAGAAGAGCTTCTCAAGTGCCAAGCTACATCTTCATATCACAGTAACACAAGTTCTTATTTAGTAGTTTGAAGTTGCACTGAAAACAAGCGCAAAAAGCTCTATACTGGAAGGACCTGCATGTACACGTTGGCAAAAAAAACAACATGATTGTGCATGACTGGTATGTGGGTGGGCATGATGACCCCTTTTATTTAAAGTTCTTTTTTTTCTATTCACACCATTTTGGCGTTTATACTGGTCACGTGCAAGCACAAATGTTTTATTTGTATAAACGGAAGTCTGTCAGGCATCTGTGATCCGATGATGTACTGAAGTTCAGCCGCACTGCAAAGAGTTAACGCAGTTAAAGCAGATGTAGACTTGGATTTTATTTTTACTCCTTCGTGATTTCATTTTTTGAATAAATCATAAATGTATTACACACCCCACCCTCCATAACATTAATTTGTCACAGATGTCAAATTTACTTACTAGTTTTAAAGCGCCTGTTTGTTTGTTTTTTTTTTTCATTGAATTTTATAAGTAATACATGAAAAGTGAACTTCTTATGGTTAATTTAATCATTTAATTAATAGTGACAGTGAGATTTTTGAAAAGCTCACTAAATTACTGGGAGGTATAACACGCTTTCTTTAAAGGAAATGAGTACGGTCAATCAGAAACAGGTCTAGCAAGAAGGGAAAATTGAATTACCTTGAGCCGACATGTTAGTGAGGTCTGAGAGCAACAGTCTTCTCCACAGAAAGACGGTTATGAAATGGACCTAATCACGAAAACAAATGAACAAAGAAAGATTATAGGTGTGTCAGAGACTGTAGAAACATCCATAAAATGTATAGCAAGACTGGCTGAAGGTATAGCGTGTATTACTTAAATGTAAATTGAGTATGAGAAAGTCTAATATTTGTAGAAACCCTGAAACCAAGCGGCGTTAAACACTATAACCGGCTCAGAAAACCTAATTCTGCGTTTTAAGATGTCGGCACATACAACACAATACACAACCTTTATATAGATAAAGTGCACAACATACATGGAGCTGAAACCGAGTGACGTAAGTAGGTGGGTGTGGCGACTGCGGCGTGAGCTTTTCATACTGGTTTTCATTAATAAAGAAGAAAAACAACTAGCTAGCACGCAATCATCAGGATAAGGATAACGCAGTCCTTAAGATGATGTCGTTAAACAAGTGTCCAAAAAACGAGAAAAAAACAACAACAAAGAAATCAAAGTTCTATTTAAAAGTATTTGGTATACTAGTAAATATCGAACAAAACATTTATCTTAAAGGCACATAAAAAGTGCTGCTTGTATGTTGTTAGTAATTGATGTTACTGGTGTGGATTTAAAACTTTAAGATTACACGAACACGTACAAATCTTAAAGGTAACCCATTTCAAGATCACAACAGTGTTTTTAAAAACCTGTTACTTTTTCCGGAAAAGTAACCCTTCCGTGAAGAAATCTAAGAGCCAATATATTGCACTTATTAAGTAGCGAACAGATTACCATTAGCTAATGTACAAAGCTCATACTGTTAGCAAGCCAGGACAACAAAAACACGCCTGACATCAAAACGCTGGATAAGTAAATAAAGTCTCACCTCGTAGGAAGTAATTTGATGGTCTTCAAACACAAGTAAGTCTGTGCACTTTCAAATTCCGCTAAATCCACAAAACACGGAACAACGATGGGGCAAAAAAGATACAAGCGTCTCCACTTTCGACAGTTATGACTCAAGGATATGCTTGACCTAAGCTCATTGAATAGCCTACTCCGCCCAAAGGTTTTTTTTTCCTGGACACCATAAATTTTCACTCTGGCTTGATTATATGAAAAAGTTATCAAATACTACCCAATTTACAGGATGAACATGATCAAGTATCCGTCCATCAATAAACCAAAATGTGATTTAACCCTTGATTCATGTAAAATCGCGCTACAAATCATGCAATTTTCTCATAAATTATGTTTTTCGTAATATCTTTCTCGTTTATAGAGAGTGCCTGTCTGTCAGTAAAACAGGATGTGGATATCATTAAAAATTAGATTTTGACATGGCATTAATTATTTCGTCGCACTTCGAGACGAGCACGGTATCTTCTGAATTATTTGATTGAACAACCGTTTACTTTCAAACCTACGAACACTCCACCAGAGGTCAGCATAGACAAGTACAAGCACAGTGTCACATATACTACATGGACAAAAGTTTTCAGACACGCCTCTTAATGCTTGGATTCAGGTGTTTCAATCAGTCCCATCAGTCCCACAGGTGTATAAAATTAAGCACCCAGCCATGCAAACATTTGTGAAATAATGGGTCATTCTAACGCGCTCACAGAATTTGAGTGTGTTATTGTAATAAGTCACAAAGTGGCAGAGCGCGGTTCCAGAGCAGGGTCACTGAAGCACACTTAGCGCAAAAGTTGCCTTACTCAGTAACCGCAGAGCTCCAGACCTCCTCTGGCTTTAACATCAGCACAAACGCTGTGCGCCATGATCTTCATGTCATGCGTTTCCATGGCCAAGCAGCTGCATGTAATCCTTACATCATCCAGGCACATTTCGGAGTATCGGCTGGAGCGATGTAAAGCACGCCGCCACTGGACTCTGGAGTAGTAGCTGCATGTTCTTGTGGAGTGACGTTTCATGCATCTCTATCTGGCTATCTGACCGATGACTCTGGGTTTGGCAAATGCCAGAAGAACAATATCTGTCTGACTACATTATGCCAACTGTAAAGTTTGGTGGAGAAGGGATGATGCTATGGGGTTGTTTTTCAGGTGTTGGTATAGGCCCCAATAGTTCCACTGAAAGGAAATCTTAATGCTTCAGGATACCAAGAAATTTGTATGCTTCCAACTTTATGTTTGGGGAAGATGTTTTTCTTTTCCATCATGACTGTATGCTAATGCACAATATCTCCGGGGGGGGGGGGGCATATTAATACCTATGGATTTAGAATGAAATGTCTTAAAGGCTCCTGAAGCTGTAACCTCTAGGTGTCCTGATACTTTTGTCCATATAGTGTAGCTAGGGTGACTCTAATTTATAATGTAGATACCATGAAGCAGTCTGACCAATGGTTGCGTGAGGTCGTGTACATGGTCGATCAACTGTGTCGTGCAAGAAGTTGCGACCTATAGAGAATGGTCGTGGTGATGCAAAAACAGACGCATAGTGTATGGCGACGGAAGAAAGCGTATGTGAACATGGAAGGAAAGTCAAATCCCGGTCATGTTTTTAGGTGCCAGTAAAGAGAACATCTCCAAGAAAAAGAGGACCCCGCCAATAAGGCTACTTTCACACTACAGTATGAAGTAATGTTTTCAAGGCTATCTTTTCAAATCATAATTGAGTCACTTTCGAGTCAGTTTTTGTGTTCCTAGATCGAATATCCAATTTGTGGTCATTCGACTTGAATGAGAACGGAAATAATGTAACTTTTTGCCTATGTGTTTAGATCTATTTTCAATGGACTAGACAATGGACTAGCAATGGACTAGAGAAACAGCAGTGACGTGGTTTTGCCATCGAGCAAAAAGAAATACGACACATACATTGTTAGATTTTCACTCCACGGATCATATCACATATATAACGTTTTGATTGAGTTGAAGCAGATAACTTGTGCAAAAACTTATTAAAATGCGTGAACATGCTGTGTTTAAAGACCGACGCGTTCACATTACAATGAAATACTTGTCACTTGCAATTATGAATGTGAACCGCCAAAAAAAAAAAAAAAAAAAAAAATCCGAGCTGAGCAAAACATTGGAACTGAACGATGCGATTTAATTTAAACGTAGCCTAAAGCCCACAAAGTTAATTCAACAAAAGTGCCGTGCAGATTACATATATCTAGCACAGAGGTTGCTGATGTGCTCAGTATTGGATTTAGTTGTCACTGTTCTATGTAGTAATATATGATCATTACACCTATAAATGATTGAGACTAGCCAATCAGAACTCACAGGCATTAATACGGAGTTGGCACCCTCTGTTTGGCTAATAGCCTCTATTCTTCTGGGGACACTTTCTACAAGGTTTGTAGTATGCACGTGGGAATTTATGCGCATGCAATGAAAAGAACATTCATGACAGATGTTGGCAGAGAAAGTACGGCTCTCAATCTATAATAGGGTTGAAGTCAAAGTTTTGTGTAGGCCAGTGAAATTCCTCCACACCCAATGTTGTCTATTGACCTCACTTTGTACACAGGGGCATAGTCATGCTTTAACAGGAAAGGGTCTTCTCCCAAGGAGCCCAACCCAAACTTTGAAAAACAGCGCCGAGCTATTAACCCTCCTCCATCAAACTTTGCTGTGGGCACTATGCATTCTGGTAGATATCGTCCTGGAATCTACCAACACCAGGTTCATCCACCAGACCACCAGATTTTGAACTGATGATTGTCGAGTTCCCACTGCTCCAGAGTCTAGTGGCGGCATTCTGTGTTCCACTCCAGCTGCTGCTTGGCATTGCTGTGGTGATCACAGTGTTGTGTGCGGTAGCTCACTTCATGAAGCCCCTGACGCACAGTTCCTGAACTGATGTTGCTTTCAGGGGTAGTTTGAAACAGTGTGGCCGCAGAGGCTGGGCGATTTTCACATGCTACGTGTTTCAGCACTAGGCAGCTCTGCATCGTGAGTCAGCGTGGTTACTGCAAGCTTTCCCTTCCTTTAACTAGGGCTCAGGTGTGATAAAGTGGACAGTCATATAT
>JAOYMR010000016.1:4195187-4208250 GCA_025802075.1 Tenebrosternarchus preto | reverse complement strand
TGCAGCGGGTGTGTCTTATGGTGCAGCGGGTGTGTCTTATGGTGCAGCGGGTGTGTCTTATGGTGCAGCGGGTGTGTTTTATGGTGCAGCGGGTGTGTCTTATGGTGCAGCGGGTGTGTTTTATGGGTAACAGAATGGATGCTTGTCGTATTTTTTAGTTAATCATATGCTGCATCTTGTTACAGTAAAATTTAGCAGCATAGGTTGCAAAATTTAAAGGCATTCAGTGCACATATTCAAATGTACATCCATAAAAGGGTAAAGGTATTAAATCTGCATTTACTGACATCTTCACTGGTTTTTGTCAACATCTCAATGATCTGTTACACTGTACTCCTGTCAAATTGTTTCATTATCAAATTGCTTGATGTGCTTAAGGTAAACTTGAGGTAGTTGTTGATCTCTTGACCATCTCTATCCAGATCGAAACCAGATTTGTAAACAGTTTTGTCCAGCACGTTCTCATCTGTGATCATTCTCCTTGAAGTGGAGGGTGGGTGAAGCCATCTCTCTCTCTTTCTCTCTCTCTCTCTCTCTCAGACACACACACACACACACACACACGCTCTCTCTCCCACCCACCCTATCCATAATCATCCTGCCATCCTTGGCATATATAAACCCACCCGAGTTTCAGGTCTACAAATACCCCAACAATCATGCCAAAGAGGCAAAGGGCAGCCTTACAACACCCCTGACACTGACTGAGCAAGTTCAACCACTGCAGACAATTCAAGAATATTTCCTCAAGAAAAGGTAATGCAGGAAACGTTACATTCTTTGAAGCCATTTACAACTTAGTAATTCACCCTTTGACTAGAGAGAAATGTGCTGATGTTGATGATATGTATAATATAAATGTTGCAACAATGCAAATACAGAACACTTGCTTTAGCATACTTACTAATTTATTCATGTAACTGTAGTATTTTTGTATGTCCATTGTGTTTTTTCACTAGATGAGGCCCTCCAAGTGTTTGCTGCCTGTGCTGGTTCTTTGTTGCTTAATAGATGAACTCTATTCCTTCCTCTTACCAGATCGGCTGCGGTTCACCAGAGTAAGTGCCATATGCCAAAATGTTACTATACTGCTGATTGTTCATGTTACTAAGTATATAAAGTTTAACTATAGCATATGACTTTCTTACCACTTGTAATATCATTACTTGTCAAATGTTTTCATCAAAAAATATGATCTTTTTTATCTTTAGTGTTCTTTGTTCTGTAAAATATTTAGGATATCTTTCCTCACTTGAAAAGAAGCTTGAGATATTTTTTATTTGGACCTTTAAACAGTCCTGTTCTTCTATCCCTGTTTCCTCTTTAGAGCACCCACAGGCTTGATGAGGACTTGTCCCCTCACCTGTCTGAGCTCTCTGATCTGGCAGAGTTTGTCCCCGATAATGGGGGGGAAATGACCCAGGACTGGGAGCCCAACCCAGCTCGGTCACCTCTTGTCCTCCCCTCAACAGTGGAACGCATTTCAGCTCCGCTCCCCAACACCCGCCGCAACAAGAACAAAGACAAGAGGTGGGTGAAGGACCACTGAGCCAACACCAACACATACAAACTCGCAGTTCAAAAACAAAACGCGCATTTTTTTAAACTGTCCAGCTAAGCCCATTTATTTTGTTCTTATCTCATTGTAGTGTGAGGGTAACTGTGCCTTTGGATCGGATTGGTAGCTCATATCTATCAAGCAGACACAGAAAGGTGAGCTTGCCAACATAAACACCTGTTTTATACAAGGCTCATGCTGCATTTAAACAAATTACAGAGTATCTTGTGACATGGAAAATTTATGCACACCAGTGGTTATTTAAATAATCTAGTATCTGTTGCTGAGCTGGTTTTCCCAAAGTGGTTGATGCAAAAAGAATGTGAAATTGTTTGCTTACATACTTCTCTCTTTCAGGATGAACCAGAGGAACACTGGGAACACTACACTGAATGATCAACTGTGGGTACCACAGCCAGCATGACCAATATCAGCTCCTTTAACAAGTACTGATTAGGACATCTATTAAACTAAATTAGACAACCAGCAGAGATTCTGTATTAAAAAGCTTTCAAGTCTATGGTCTTTCAAGGCTTGATCTGCATTCAGAAAACTGAATGATAACAGTTTGTAACATTGCGTTTTACTTTATTTTGGCATATCTTCATACCTTATTTATTACTATTTAATATCGCCCTCTAGTGGTATTCAAACGGACAAACACTGCACTTGTGTGCCTATGCTAAATAAAATATTAATTAAAAACACATGGTTGAGTCAATTATGACCGACAAACTACCAAATTTAAATGTGGAAATTGATGATCCCCAATAAAGAAAATGCTTTATTTCTTCTGATACAGTTAAAGAAACATCAGATGCCAAAAATATAACATTTGCTTGGCTTTTCTCTCTGCTTTCATATATGTACAGTTCCAAGGATATAATATTTACAGAGTAAAAAAATAGGAGAGGTGGGGGATGAAGTCTACATTTGGGGGATTTCAAGAAACCCTCCAACCTCACCAACAAACAACAAAGAAAGACAACAAACAAAATATGCCACAACTCTTGCAGCATAAAACTCTTTCTGTACACAACAAAGAGATCTGGTCTCCAAACTACTTTCAAGTGTCATGAAAGTGTTACACAATGTCTAATATTCTGGGTGTGACCTCAAACAGTTCTCAGATAAGAGATTAAAAAAAACCTTATCTTTTTTTTTTCCTTTTTAAAACAATAAATGAACAAAAATTAATTACAACTAACTCGGGGTGTTAAATAAACAACAACCAGCTGGCTGCTCCAAATCTGAACACCATTCATTCAAAACTCACAAAACAAACTTTCCTTCAGAAATTAACCAAACAAAAAGTTAACAATGCAAAACTGCTAATTCTAGGTAGAAGGAAAAGGACAGGGGTCACTGTAGATATTAACGTTAGGTGCTTTAATAAAGTCCACAAAAAGCGATCTGATGATGCTTTGAAGTTCGTTTAACTGAACGAATCCAACAAAATGTTCCCTCTCTTGAGCACTGAGTGATCTGGGGTTGATTGGTAAGTGCTAAGTACTTGACTGGCTTGCCACGGAGCTGACAGAATCAGAGATAATAAAGCGCTAGTAACCTAAAGACATTTGTAATATGCCTACCTGTTAATAGCTTGTGACACGAATCAAAACGTTTGTTAGAATTAAAAATATGCTGAAAGCAAGAACTGATATGTCTAAAATGATAAGCAATTGAATTAACATGTACATGGATTCTTCCATCATGTGGACAGACAAAACTCTCTTAAAAAAAAAAAAAAAAAAGCTTTCCCATCTGAAAGCATCTCCATAAAAGGCAGAGACTGTGCTGATAACCACAACAAAGTGGTGGTCAGATGTTACTTTAGAGAGTGTTTACAAAGTTTGCCTGTGAACATAAAGAAATTACCCTCGTGATTTTAGTGATTTTTATGATTGTCAAATATGTAAATTATTCTGCGACAGGTGCAGGAGGGACGCCAACCAGCATCATGGATTGGAGAAAAAGTCTTTTCCCCCCAAAACAGTGTTTTCTTCTCACATCGGACAAGGTGTTGAGAACAGGATCATTCAGGGCTTTCAAGAAGTGTGCGTCTCCTTTAATTGTCTTTTTTATGGCTCGACCGTCGAGCATCTCTGCACTTGTGACAGTAGAAGATGTCTGGCACGTTGGACTTCTTGATTTTAGCGCAGGAGAGATGAACCCATATGCTGCACTGGTTGCACTCAATCATGGGTCTTCCAGCAAACGGCTTCCCACAGTAGCAGGTGATCAGATCCCATGAGTCGTCACCTGCATGATGGACAGATTGGAGGTTTGAGCCATAGCCACAGACAATATTTCAAGTGCTATAGTGACATTTAAATGAGCCTTTGTGTAATAAATACAGCAGTCTGTCACTTGCTGGTAACGGGTTTGGTTGTTTTGGCACAGTGCTCCATCATGTTGAATTGATAACCATGACTATGATGTTAAAGTGCTGACTTGGCTGCAATGTCTAAGTGTACACATCCATACTGAGTGAATCAGGTGTAAAACACCCCTGCACCCCTCTCCCCATTTTAGAAGACCAAAACTAATTGGACACTTGGCCTCCCAGATGTTTATGTTTAATAATAAGAAAGGAGGAGGGTGTAAAGTTGATTATACACATGCCATTTCCATCTGGAGTTGTTGCCACTGTCTCATGGAAACCAAAGCGATCAGTGCCAGTAAAAAAATCAATAAGAATCAAGGTTAAATCGACATTGTGACAAATATTGACCATTTGGCAGTGTTAGAACACATAGGTGACTATCAAAAAATACACATACACACAATCAGTTGTGGATGCTTGAACATAGAGGGAAAAAAATGTTCAACAGACCAACACCACCACCATCCATGCAGGTATGTGGGCATAGCAGACAACACACTAGAACAAGGTGCAGATCACCAGCACTTTACAGCTGGGAAATTTTACACAAAGAAGTCAGGTCACAGCCCAGGCAAATGAGATAAAGCTGGACCAATGTGGTGGAAAGATTCATGTATGAAGAAAGGGAAAAGCATGCCTCTTCAAGTGTGAAACATGCTGGCTGGCATGAACATGCTGGGCTGCCAGTATTCCTGGCTCACTTGCTTCTACTGATACTGCACCGTTCAGTGGCAGCGGCACAGAAGCACCTGAAAGGCTCTAAACCAAATCACTAAGTGTGGAGCCAAAATTACAGTATGGGTTTTCAGAAGGGGGAAAAATATAACTTATTTCTTTAACCATCAGAACTAAATTCCAGTGAGCATGTATTGTTGAAGACTAATTGCTCTTCTGAGAAAAAGAGGGGGGGACAGCAGAAAAGGAAAAGATTGCATTCCATGCCTAGCACATTCTCCCCAAAGAATATACCAAGTACTGGTTATGGCTGTGGGTTGCAGACTTAAGGCAGTTATAGACTGCGTAGGGTTTAAAGCCAAGTAAATAAACATGACAGTTATTTATAATTATTAATGACTCCAAGTCCTCCTGAAATGGGAAGGTGGTTTTAAAAAAATGCTGTATAGCTCACCCAATACAGATATTCAGACTTGAATTAAAACAAAATTCAGCACCATAGTCCAATGAAAATTAATTGATTACTTTCAAATCCAATGTGTTTAAGAACACACCCAAACAACACATCAAGGTCAAGTGTTTTACAAATTTAGCCATCTTGTTAACTAGGTAGTCATTTGCCAGTTAATCCACTTGCTGAAATGTAGTAGCAATGTGACATTGCTTTCCTGCAATGTGCGCATGCTTAAAGATAAATTAAAAAATAATAAAATAAAATGCTGTCATTATTGTTTTGCTTTATATTATAGTACACATTGAAATACAATTGTGGCAACATTATTTTTCCTAAATGTAATATGTTTTTCGTGTCATCTTGAAATACAATCCAAACCCCTGAATGAACTCCAAGCAGCTATCGCATTTCTCTGCCTCCGCATAGTGAGGGTGAGGCTCGGAAAACTCTGCTCACATGCTTTTTCTACATGTACGGAGCACAAAAATAACAACAGTCCAATCACAAGCCTATGACACCGTGTTGTCTTCCACATATCTGTTAAAAAAAGTACAAATCAAATCCTGAAAATAATGTAAATGTTGTAAAATACCTGGCAAATTGAAGCAATTCTGATTAAATCCAAAAATTGAGAACACACAACATTTATGAGAACTATTTGGTGTGGTCAGACTAACTACATTAAGTCCCATTTATTTATCTATCTATCTATCCATCACAACTAGGTACAGCCGCTCACCTGACTCCACCATGATATCCTCATCTGCTATCCATGTTTCTCCTTCACTGGAGCTCAGTTCTGCCTCTCTGGTCACCTCCTCCTGCTCAACCTTTACCAGCCCGGCTCCCTGAGCCTGCAGCCCACGAACTGGCGTTGTCCCCTGGCCTGCATGCTCCTCTCCCTGACCAACGCCAGTCTCAGAGTCTGTTTCACTGGGTGCAGAACTCTTAAGCTTCTTAAGGACTTTGGGCTGCTTGGGGTTTTTAGAGCGTTTGATCCTTGCACGCTTTTCACCGCCGCTACTGCTGCTATCACCTGCACCCGAGCCAAGAGAAAGCCGCTTCAGCTTCTTGTCCTTCTTGCGCTCAGCTTTCGCGCCTGTCTGGCCCTCATAAAGGGAGTCCTTTAGTCTCATTTTGTCCAGCAGAGTGCTGTCGGAAGGAAGGCGACGCATGCTCTTGACGCCCTTGTTGGCACGAGCTTTTCTCACAAAGGTGTGAATCGTATGGAGGTCTGAGGAGCCACTCCCCCAGTTTGCAGTCATGTTTGTGCTGGGTCCACCTCCCATGCCACCTTCACCTGAGGTGCCAGAGCTATGAGGAGAACTGGAAGAGGCTGGAGACCATGGTCTTTCCTACAGAGGCAATAGAATAAAACACACATGTTAATTGCAAGCATATTAATACTGGTGACATAAAACCTAATATTTTTACTATAAGTCAGCTTCAGGGAAAAAATGTTGGAGTGGAAGGACCATTTAAGCAGAAATTCTGAAAAGCAATGGTGCACTACTGAGACAAACCTCTTTTGGAGATGGGATATACCCAGCATAGGCCAATACAAAACTGCAGAACTTGTTGAAGTCCTCCACTGTTCTCTTTCTTCTCTCTGGTGGCTGTAAATAAAAAGATTTGCAGTTACTATTATTGACAATACCTGGGAACAGTGGTCAACCCAATGAAGAGCGGACAAATTTAGTTTGTTAAACTTACCAGTTGCTCCGCCTTGCATTTCAGTAATGAATCTGCATCGAAAAGAAAAATACGGCATGAAAAAGTTTTACTGCTCATTTCTTACGTATTTATACACGAGTCATAGCTTAAGACCCCCCTGCAAAAATTTCACCAGGCATTACTAACACTTAACAAGCTTGTGTATCACAAGTTAACATTTACAAATGAAAATGTAACGCTAAGATTGCACAACAATACATCGACACTTTAGCCAGACAGGTCGCTGGCTAGAGCCTTCGTTTATTTAATTTAAGAAATTAATGACACCATACAGGAGGCAACACTTGGACGATGGATCGCTTAATCTGATATTGCAAAAATGTATACAAATCTCGTACGTCGACATTATTTTATATGTACACGCGGATACAAGTAGCATTAGCTAGCTGACTAGCTATTTAGCAATCTGGCTAGTAATAGCATTTCTGTTTGGACTTACACGTTTATTCCAATATCCTTCGACCTAAAGTAGAAAGTAAACTAAACAACTAAAATATGAAGTAGACGTGCGATTGTCCTCCCCAACGTAACGACAATGCCATGGACGTTTAGTCCTGTAGCCCCACTGCTAACTGCAACTTGACAATAAAATGCTAACGTTAGCGAGCACATTGACTAGCAGCATGAACATTCAGTGACGGGGACTGTAGTTAGCTAGCTATCAAGTTTATTAGCCAGCTGAATAGCCATCACTACAAACGTAAACTAAGAGAAGCGAGCAATGCAGTTGGTTGATTGGAAATAAATCCGGACATACTGTTTTTAGATACTACCAAAATACGGGGAGGCGAACCTTAGCAGCTAGCTAAGGCTACCTAACTGACTTGTTTCAACTGTTGGAAAAACAGCTAACTAGCCAACAAGACAGTCATGTCGAGGGTACATTTAAGTTAGCCTGCTACATCGTTAGCTCGCTGTCTGGCTACTTGAAATTAACATTCTGCTCGATGGTGGTGATGTTGGGTAACTTTAATGGGTGGTTACCCAAATCAGTTTTGCTTAGAGTTAAATTCGTTAGATAGATAGCCAATTTACCCATCTGAATTCATTATTCTACTTGGTCTATTGACCATTTTTGTCAGAAATCACCAATAGCAACAGTAGCATGACATATCCAGTAAAACAAACGTTAACACTAGCTAGTGAAATGACTAGTTTTACGTTTCCAAACGATTTGTTCCAAATAACTAAATATCTGACGCCAATGGCCTCGACACTCGTCAAAAAAGTTTCAAAACCTATTATTTCACACGACAAATAGCCATCGTGACTAAACTGCCATCTAGAAGCTAATACTTTAGCTGTTAGCGCTTAAGCTTAGCAAGCTGCTCATCTTCCAACTAACCTACCGAGTGGCCAATAACACCCGGCTAACAAAACGATGACTTGTATTATCTAACTTGCTAGCTAGCTAGTTATTAAGATTAGCTATTTATATATGGCGAATTTTAATTAGACTTACTTATATTTCCCTTACCTTGGTGCTCAGACATTATTTCAAGCATTGTCACCTCAGCTTTGAGGTCCTCTTAACTTCGGTGCCACCGGACAGCGTCTTTTTACCCGGTTTGGGCGCAAACCCCAGCCGGCGATTTACACACTAGTTAGCCAGCTAGCTAGCTAGCTAACCAGCCCGCTCAAGCTAACAGAAGCTCAGACTTTTTCTCCAGACGACAAAACTGGGCGATTTTCTCCTTTCTTCGCGTTAAACAACCTACCAAAGACTTTTTCACAACCCCCCAATTCTTAATGTACCTAAACTGTTAATTTAACTTTCTAGATTGTAAGACAGTTATTTAGGTAAGTAGCTAGTTAGCTAGCCAGATAATTTCTTCGTCACGGCGTTGCATAAATAATCCTGACAATCAAGACAGTTTGATAAACTAAATCCAGGTAATCCGAGTCAGCAAGCATTCCGTGGACCACATATTAGCCATCATCTCTGCATCCATTGTTTTCCTAAAGTGATTGGTTTAGCTGGCGATTTTCATTTCCCTCAAATGTAGAAAACAACGATTGAAGTACTTTAAAATACGTCTGCGTGTCGTCCTCACCGCGCCTCGCTCAAGCCGTCGATGTCAACTGATTGCATGCGTTGCAATCAGTTGCGTTGCAGAAGCCCCTTACGGTCAAGCTACACCACGCAAACTGCTCACCGTGGTCTTATGGGAAATGGAGTTAGACACAGAGTCAACAAACCCACAGCAATTTATCACATGGATGTAAAATTGGTAGAGCACCTCGAAAATTATTACACTTTATGTTAATCCTGTTGCATGTTACGCAGAAAAGATTCCACCACGTTCAATTTTACACCGAAAGGCAATGTTATTTTCTTTATCAGTGGCGATGAGTACAACCGTTAATGCCATCGTGTTTTCAGAGTACAGAACTCAGGGTTTCACTATGATGCAAATACATCAAGGCTGGTATTCGCAATGTAGGCCAGAAAAGCATGCGGTATACCCATCGGGGAAACTAGTGCATTTAATAAATTATTAGTGTGCGAACAAAATATATAAACAAAGTCATTGCTTGCGAACACACTCTAGATGGCGATATGCTCAGCGAACTTGGTTTGTTACTTGCTATAATACCACTGAAGAAGAAACGCTGGCTCTTCTGTCATGTAACGCTGTTGATTATTTTATTCAGTTCGTTCATGTGTATTATATTAATATTTCTTGACTTGTTAGATTCAGAAAGAGCATTAAGAATAGAAAGACTCGGTGTTTACTGGCTATCTAGCTCACAATCATTCTGATATAGTGCTGTAGACTCGGCTCAGACCAACTCGCCAACTAGGTGGCTAATTAACAATGTTGTTAAATATATTGCAAGAAACAGAATCAGGAAAATTCGTCGTCATTCAGGGTAAAGTTTTTACGTCAGTTATTCATTTTATTTTAGATTCTTGGACTTTTTTATTGTGTGCGTGTGTGTATGGAGGGAACCTCTCAATCTTCATAAAGTTTAGCTATACAGTTTTTATTGGACATTTCATTAGAAAGCTTTCTGTAATTTCATATATTTCATCTCTATAGATACCACCAGTTATTCTGGACGGCAACTGCTGAAGTATTACATAAACTGCGCTATAAAGAGGTATGCAAAGGCGTAAATGCACATAAAGAGGAAGTACATCTGATACAGAGCCTGAAAAAGCTTTTGAAATCTCTAGCGTTATAGAATGGATCTTGATGATAATAATTCCATCCCTATCACCCAAGTCATATGTACAATGTGTGTAATGTGTATTTATATGTAGAATTGGAGATTGGGGAGCTGTTTTATTAGAATTAGCTTTAAGTAAATATTTAAGCAATTGATGCAAAAACAATGTGAAATTGTCCAATAAATATCTAGAAGGTCTCAAATGTGAAATAAGTTGAAACTCAATCACATTTATAATTCTTAAGGGAGGAGGTTGTTCATTTATTAGGTTTTGAAGTGCCTGAGCTGGAGATTCGTGAGGCATTGGACAGGAATTATCTGCATTTGTAAGTCCCAGAATTATTCTTTTCAATAGTCATAAATAACAATAGTTAATTAAAAAAAACAATAGGTACTTACTGAATAATTGAAACGAATAATCCTAACTAAAGATGAATCATACTGTCATACTGAATCAGATTGTATTGTACTTTGTGAGTGTCTTGAAATCACAGAAAGCTGACCTGCTACTTTTTCTGTTAATAGGTTTCACTTTCACAATGCATACACTGACCCTTTGGGCTGGATCAGGCAGTCTTCATTCACAGTGAAGCAGTTCACTGCACCTGACATCACACAGCTTGTCACTAAGACACAAAATGCCAGAGCTTCAGTACTTGTTATTGACTCGTTGTCTTGGATTCTAAGGCACCATAACCCCGTTGTTATCTGTCAAGAACTTCAGAAGCTTAAAAGAGGTGAGACGTCTATAGCAGCACATTTTACATCCTGGTGTGTGTAATTTGATCTTTTTTGCAAGAGTCTATGCGCACTACTGTACGTATGCATTAGAGGGAAAACGTAAGGCTTTTCTGGCCAAATCTGTTGGGTCACTCTAATACAATTAAGTAATATAGTGCAATATTAATATATACACAAACAATCAAATTAGTACATTAGGTAAAAAACTATTTGCATTAATGGTAAAATAATTCCAAATAGTAAGTACTTAAAATAGTTAAAAAGATGGCATTAACACTATGTTTATTACAGATGATGTGAACGCCTGTAAAAGTAGACATGGCTTGGTTAAATGAAACTTTATGAGAGGGTTTGATGCAATTCTTCTTTTAATGTAGACACGTTTATCCTCTGCACTGGATTTATTCATTTCAGCCTAGTTTATCCTTTGGGAAATTTCAGATTTGTAGCCTGACGTCACACTCTCATTGTGGAGATCTCTGATCTGTAGGACACATAAATGCATACAATACATAAAATATTTAAACATATGCATTTTATTTACAGCAGTAAAATGTAATTAGAAATTTGATCATTTATTTGGCCACTACTAAACATAATTTTGTTGAATTCAAGTTAAATGAGAGGCAATATTACCATCTTAAAGGTTCAAACAAAATTTTAAAATTCCTCCTGGGGGAAAAAACAGTATATCTTAAATATGTTGCTGGTCAGCTGGATTCTCATATAAGGATTTTCTCACTGACAAACAGGAGGCTCTATAAGAATGATACTTGGTCTCCTGCACAAGGACCTTCATCAGCAAAGCATTGTGAGAAGTATATGCCACTTAGCCAGCACTGTCATTTCTGTGACACCTGTGGACATGGTACACTATGCTCTGGCTAAGACAACACACCGTAAAACAACTGGAAAGGTTAAGCAAGAGGTAATTAAACATTTAAATTAAATGTTTAGTTTTCAGAAGTTTCTGAAGCTTTACTTATGTTCACTTTGTGTTTTCTACTAGGAGAACTTATTCAGCATAACACATGATTTAACCATATCCATTAAGAACAAACCCACCCAATCTGGACATGTACAAGCAGATTTGGACACAAATGAGGTGAATGTGAATGTTTGGCTACTTAGGTCTAATGTTTGAATGTCCTGACACACAGTTTAGGAGGCTAAAAGGTGTTTTCCTGTGTCCTCTGTTCTGCAGGCAGATCCGACATCAAATTTGACCTTTAATCTTCGTTTGTCTGAAGCAGAGAGAGAAGCAAAAGAAAAAGTTGCTCTTCCCTTTGCCTTTAGCCAAGAAAAGTAAGTTGTATTTATGATGTAGTCAGCACCTAAAAATGTAATATTTAATATAATGTGCATTTTATTTAATGTAAATTTAATGTAATGCACCCTTTATGTATTTATTTTCTTCTTTCCTGTAAATAGGAAGTCTGCTTTGTTGAGGCCAAGTCAGGGTTCTGGACGGATTATGTATGAACCTGATGCCAATGATGATTTTGATGAAGAAGACCCAGATGATGACCTTGATGTCTAATAGATGCCTCACAGCTACTGTCAGTGCTGGATTAAACACTGACACTTTTTACTTCTGCTAGTGACACTCAAACTAAAAATGATTATAAAAACAAACAGCAAAAATGTGTTCAAAACGTGGCAAAAGTAACAAATAAAAGTGGCTGTTTTGAACAAACAGTTGTAGACATCTTAAGGGCAAACTATTGCTTGCAACTTTGTTCATTTTGTTTTATGAAGTAAATATGTCTGCAGTTAACTTTTTAAATTGTATTTATTAATTTGTTTTTTTTCTTCCTAACAATGCTGTGATAGTTATTACTGAAAGGGGAAAAACAAATAGTAACAGGTCGCGTTATCGCAGTTAAGCATAGATGGTTTTCCGTACTTGCAATCTGTACGCGAATGCCCATCTTTCAGTACACTTAAAAAGTATTATGCTCTTTAAATTATTTGATGTAATTAAACTGGTCCAGCACTGTCGGTTGAAACGAACATATGCTAATGTTTGTAAATTAAGTCGATGTTAAGTATTTATTTAGGTATAGTCTCTTTAATGCTCTCTTTTAAAACTTTACTTGCCTGTTTTGCATGTCAGTAATCTATTTTAAATCCAAAAAGCCCATTCAACTTTTTAGCTACTACGGAAGTGACGGTGGCTTGACGATGGCAGGCTCTAGTCCTGTTCCGGATTTACTTTGAACTGTCTTATAGCGGTTGACTGACTTTACTAGCTCTCGTTTCAGTCGAGAGGAGAGATTTCACGCTCATTGGTGTGTAACAACTAGATCATTTGTACCCTCGTCGCGCCCCGAATCGTACG
>JAOYMR010000016.1:4171072-4191576 GCA_025802075.1 Tenebrosternarchus preto | reverse complement strand
GTACACATTTATGGCTATTCATTGTATGCTCAATACATTACATACATTGTATGTTCACACATACAATGAGGATGGATGGATGTGTGTATTGGCTGCTGACAGTGGCATTGGTATATTTGAGCAGATGCAGTGAAGCGGAAAATTCTGGTTTTAGACCTTGATGAGACGTTGATTCACTCTCATCATGACGGGGTTCTGAGACCAACGGTGCGACCTGGCACTCCACCAGACTTCATCCTCAAAGTAAGAAAACACTGGCATCCAAATGACAGTACACTCAAACAATGACAACAAAAGACCACAGCATTATCTGAGCCAGATTTTAGGACCGTGTTTACTAGGTCTTAAACTTGTTAGACATTGGTTGATGAGTAGAGAGGATGTCACTAAACTTGCACTCGTCACATTCAAAATAAAAGTATGTCTAGCTCCAGCTTATATTCACCCATTTGTTACTTCAACCAAAGTCCTATGTATAAATGCACAGGTAACCTCATATTCCCCAAATTCCTCATTGGCCTTTTTCAGAGTGGACAGTACCATATTGATCCTTGCGATGTGTCCATTAAGCCACGCCTACCTACTGTCTGTTTAAAAATATCATGTTTACAAAGAAATATCTCTCCATCTCTGTTTCTGTCAGTACCAGCGATAAATAACTTCTCCTCTTTCCCTCTTCTGCCTTTGTTTTGTGTTCAGGTTGTTATAGACAAACACCCAGTCAGATTTTTTGTGCATAAAAGGCCCCATGTGGACTTCTTCTTAGAGGTGGTCAGTCAGTGGTATGAGCTGGTAGTATTCACTGCTAGCATGGAAATCTACGGGTCAGCAGTAGCTGATAAGTTGGACAACAACAAAGGCATCCTGAAGCGCAGATACTATAGACAGGTAACCAGCACTCCCATGGTACCTGACACTGGTTGTTCATTTTGTATGTGCGTGTGTGTCTATGCATGTCTATTTCATGCAAACTAGTTTCAGTGCTTCTCCACAGATAATGCATGCACAGTTCTTCCTCTTTTTACAGCACTGCACACTGGATTTGGGTAGTTATATAAAAGACTTGTCCCTTGTACATGGTGACCTTTCCAGTATAATAATTCTTGACAACTCACCTGGAGCATATCGAAGTCATCCAGGTGAGATATTACTAATTATATGAAGCCTATGGTGTTTTTTTGTTTGTTTGTTTGTTCTTTAAAAATAGGGAATTGTGCAGTTTTAGAGTTATTGAGATATTGAACAAAAACTAATTGGAAAAATCCAAAACACATTTCAAACTCATTCGATTAGTCAAGGTATTGACTGAATGTTGTCAATGGTATTATTTATTAGACTTTTTAATAAATTGATTAATATCTTTTGTTTTTTTAAACATGTATTAGCTTCAGTGGTAACACTGACTTTTCCCACTCCATCTTAGAGCAGAGGTACAGAACTCTAGTCACTTGCCTCTTTTCCACTGTAAGGCTGAACAGTTCAGAGCATCAATGGTCTTTCCGTTCGCATGTGAACATGTGAATGTGGTTTGGCATGGAAATCTTAATGACCATGGTCAGAGCCCCAGAGCTGTTTTGTTTTCAGACTTGTCGGACACTTGCAGCAATTGGAGCAGTTTAGTGATATAACGAGGACATACTGCCCCCACAATCGTTGTTCCTGGTTTTCAGCATAATTCTTGTAGAATAACCAGTCTCAGGAGTCTGGAATGGTGCACAATGGCCTAACACAGCCTTTGGCCATACAATGGAAAAGACACTATTAGTAATTTCCCTGCTCCAAGACTGGAAGATGCCTATGTCTGGTTTAGCTGCTAACGTTTGTTAATTTATTTAACATGTATTCCATTACATTGCAGTCTTGTGGTTTAAGTTGGTAACTAAAAATAACAGATGAAATTACTAAAACACATCTGACAGATTATCTGTGTACCACAGTAGGCAGTTTGGTTGACGAGACCTATGGGTTCCTTTTGGTACAATGTCAAAATAGGAGTGTTTGCCATCCTCCCATTGTGTTTATGCCTGTCCTATATGCTTGTGTTCCTCTGATTTTTTTTTTCTTCTAATAATGCTTTAAATTACATTTAAATGATTTAAACTCAAGGTTTATGCTATGTTCTTCTATGATTGTCCTGTGCTGTGTTATGGTACAGTATGTCTCTATGGAAGAACACATCAAGGTTAAGAGATGATAACTTTCTCTAAACTGAGACCTCTGAAGCCTCCTCCATCCATTCCATTATCTGTTCTCACTCTCTTTACTTAAGTCTGAACTCTTTCCTGTGTAGTTAGACTGGCTGATGTTAGGCTAGTATCCTTGTGTTAGGAAACTGGTCTGAAGATATTTCAAGCTCACAAATAAACATCTAGAATCTGGCAGATCAGTACCATCTCCTGACTCATCTTTGAAAAATGTCTAACAGTTGACTTTTACTAAAGCAGTTTTGCACTACAAATCCTTTCTCTGTATTATTTCCACAGATAATGCAATACCTATAAAGTCATGGTTCAGTGACCCCAGTGACACAGCACTTCTCAACTTGCTGCCAATGTTGGATGCACTTAGGTGGTGATTCAACTAATTATAAAGCATTCTGCACCTGGGCAAGACCCAGATTGTGTTATCTGTTGTAATGACACTTGAACATATCTCCTACTTACAGATTCACTGCTGATGTCCGGTCTGTACTTAGCCGAAATCTCCACCAGCATCGACTTTGGTGATTGTCCAGGTGGGACACCTTGTTTTCAACTCCTGTCCACCAGACTTCTGCCTTATCTTCCCCTTCTTAGTACTGATGCCGTCTTCCTGCAACACCCAGCACAAGGGTGTTCAGGCAGTGTCCCCGATGTGAACATAACGGGCTTAAGCAAAACGATGGCAGAGAGATGCCAAACTTCAAGACAACTGGGAACAAAATGGAGTCTCTGCCTTATAGTTCTCCAGGAAGAGCATCAAGGCTGTGTGGTGTATCTGGTGCACGTTGTGAGGTATTCATGACTGTAAGGGCTGCTCATAAAACCATTGAACCCTGAAATGACCAGAGTGAACCCTCAAAGTGACCGGTTTTACATATATAATGCTACTGACTGAAAATGGGGAAGCTCTCAGTGGGGAAATATTCTGGACAGCAGGTCTATAGTTCTCAGGTTACAGTGGCAGACAGCATCTTCTACTTCCATCACAAGACTCTTTGCAACCACCAGCTTGTGAAAGTCAGCTTTGTGCATCTCCACGGTAGGAGGCAGAATTGCTGAATTGGGGCCCTGCATGAGGCAGCGGTGTCGACACGGTCTACCTGTAACGTGGGTGCTGAAGTACAGAGGATACAGCTGGCCGTCCTGTAACGACAAAGTCTGTAAGGATAATGCTGCAGTCCAGTCATTTATACTAGTGGGGAAATATGCCTGTGACCTTATTTATTGGTGTTATTTTTTTATTATTATTTTTTTAAATACTGAATGAACCCAAGGCAAAGTTGTTTAATCAGAATGTCAAGTTTGGACAACGCACCACAAAAATCTAACTGGATCAAATTGATGCCTGCTAAACAAATCCTTGGAAAGGGCAACAGGTGTCTGGATGTTCTTGAGACATTTAATGGAATAGTTTTTTCACTTGGCTGAATTCAGGAATCAGTTCAATGCCACAGGGTTATTGCTGAGGTACAGTTTTCAGTCTTCGAATTATGGTTGCATAAGGCAAATGTGTGTAAACACCCCCCCCCCTCCACTGTACAGCAGAAAATTTATAAACATTTTTATACCTCTGGTCAATTTATTCTTTCTATGTCCTAAATAGTATGTAGCTGCAGGGCATTTAAAGAGATGAGCGGCTGGTGAAGGCTGCTTGAGGGACATCTGGTTTCTTACAATTTTTCAAAAGTAAAGAAATGTGAATTTTTTTTTTTTTTTTTTTTTTTAATTTATAGAGTTAACTTCAGTCCCAAGATCTACACGTTACTAATAAAACACGTGTCAGTATGAAGTTTGTCTCTTTTTTTTTCTGCGTGATTGAAGCACAGTGTTCACCAGAGTGACTCTGCATGCCTCCACATCCTGTCCCTTGTAGTCTCATTCCAATTTCACTTTGGAATTCCTACAAAAGGGAATCATTTGTACATAGGCATATATTAGGAGCATCGAATAATAATAATAGTTAATAATAATCTGTAGATATTTGGCCACTGTGCTTTCTTTTTCATTTCTCATGCTTGTTTTTGGACTTAACTGAACAAACTGATTGAAATATGGTCAGACTGAATTTGATGAGGTAATATGCAAACAAATTCTGATTCTGATTACATTATGTGAGCAATACCAGGTAATAAAAGAGACAGAGAATATAGATGGTTAAAGTCAAGATTATTCAAGTGACAACTAAAACATTTGGTTTGTGACTCCTAAGATTGAGTCCAAAAAAGAGAAGGCATGACTGCATCAAACTCAGTCCAGATGAGCACACTTCTTGGCAGTAAACACTAATGCAGCACAGATGACCCAGTAGAGGGTTGAAACAACGACATATATAATCATACACTGTTCAAAGAAAATTAAAGGAATGCTTAATCATCACAATGTAGCACCAAGTTAATTCAACTGCAGGGAGAGCAGTCTGTCCTGTTGGTGTTAGGAAGCATAAACAATTGTGAATCAATTTCACTTGCTTTGGTGCAGATGAGAGCAACAAGAAGTGCATTGTAGCGGCACAGCAAAACCACCTCAAAAGGGAAATTCTTTTGCTACACAGACATTTACTTTCTCTCCTCATCCATCCTGACTGATTCCTCTCTACAGTACTGTAGTTTCTGTTTTGGTACTTGTCGCTGGTGGTACCTGCAGCCCATTCAGGTTGCGCAGATAGTGCAGCATCTCCAGGATGTTGGATCCATATGTGCCATCTTCAGAAGGTTTGCTGTTTCCCAGCACAATCTCAGGAGCATGGAGGAGACACCAGGACATGGGCCACTACGTGAGGAGAGCTGAACAGGGCCGTAGAAGGACATCAACCCAACAACCCCTATCTGCTCCTTTGAGCTATGAGGAGGAGCACTGCCAAAGACTGATAAAATAACCTCCAGCTGGCTATTGATGTGTATGTTTCTGCCTAAACTGTCAGAAACAGATTCGTTGAATTGTGAGGGCCTGACTTTAACTGGGGAGTTTGACTGGCATTTGCTATAGAACACTAAAATTGGCAGGTCAGCCACTAACACCCCATTCTGTTCACAGATGAGAACAGGTTCACACTCGGCACATGTAACGGACGTGAAAGAGTCTGGAGACACAGTTGTGAACATTATTGTGCTGCCTGCAGCAGCATCCAGCATGACTGGTTTGTGTCAGCGATGGTTTGGGGAGGCATATCCATATAGGGTTCACAAAAATCTCTTTGATGGCCAACAGTATCCTGACTGTTTGATTTTTCTGTGTAATTTTTAAACCAACCTCAATGGGTTAATTTAGGTTTCCATTCATCGTTGTTATATAATTTTGTTCTCGACGAAGTAAAATGTTTAGTTCACTGAGATCCAGTGAGATACAATTTAAAGGTTCCTTTAATTTTTTGAGCAGTGTGTATAATATTTAAACGTATATTTAATATATCCAGTTGTAGTTAAATATGTTAAAGTAGTTTAATAAGATAGGATACAACCTTTCCAAAGAAACCGCATGTTTCGGGCAGAGGTTTTACAAAGTAGTTACATATTTTGTGGATGTGGGTGTGGATGCGTGCGTGCGCGCGCGCCAAGCAGACTTAAACAGCCCTTCATGAACTGAATCATGTGACGGTGATGCAACAGTGAAAGTAACAAGTTACTTTTAATCATTTTAGGATATATTTTGAGGCGTGGTTTTTAGAACATGGGAGTACCTTGTTTTCCCCGATTAGTAATTGCCATTGTCATTCGTTTAAATTTGATCAATCTGGGACATTTCCATTGAGTCTACAAATTTCCCCACATCTCGTGACGACTACGTAAACACCGACCGAACATCTACTTAGATGCTCTCTGCGCTATTTGGCAAGGCTGTGATAAAGTAGTACCTGCATCGCTATTATAATATATAGAGCAGAAATATCAATATTTAATTTCTTACTATTTATATCTTTTTGCATTTTAACAACTTGATAAAAAAGTGTACTAAGTACTGGTTAATTCTGAGGAAACATTGGTTGACGCAACTTGTTATTGTATTCATCCGCGTCAAAACACCTTCGCAAAATAGCGTTGTTGGCTAGCTAGCAATCGGTTTAACTGTCTTAATTGTGCCGTTTATAAGCCGCGTGTCCAACCGACATTTATTACTCTGCAATCTCTTATATTTAGTTGCGATGAAGTTCCAGTATAAAGAGGAGCATCCGTTCGAGAAGAGGCGGTCAGAGGGAGAGAAAATAAGAAAGAAGTATCCTGATAGGGTTCCTGTAAGTAGCCAACTAGCTTGCTAGTTAGTTCGTTTTCGATCACTTCGTTACACCACTGCTATTAAGGTTGACATTAGCCGGCTAGCTACAAACTAACGAAAGCCTTGAAATTTACGTCGGTGTAACACAAAGCTAGCTAGTGTAGCTAACATATTTAGGAAACGTTGTCCTACGATTGATTAGATTCACAAGACGGAATAATACTGGTGTAGCATTAGCTATTTAGCTAAACGTTTAGCTATTGAGAGAGGACGTGTAATATGGGAGCAACAGAATCGCTAGTTGGCCAAGTATGCCTAACCGTTTGAACGGTGAACAAACTGACTTGCGAACTTATTGTATCTTGTTTATAATTAAGTCGCTAACATCACAACAGATAAATATTGTTAGCAAGCAAGACACGTTAACCAGACACTATAGAACCTAGGTTAGTAGGCCCAAGACACATCAGCTATGTAAGTTGCTAGCTAGGGTAACGCTAAAGTACGTTAGCTATATAGCAAACTAACTACATAACGATAGACAGGTAAAGTGTAAATGCTGTTAGTAATTTGAATGTAATTTAAGATGTCTAGCTAGCACTGTTATTTTAGGCACGTAATTGCACATGAAATGTTTCATTATAGTTTATACATTGCCTTGTATCTACACTCCACAGGCTGTGTACATTTTATAGGTGTACAATACCAGATAGTCACCCATCTGTTGCCATTCACAATATGTATTCATCACTGGTCAATGTTTCAGTAGTGACCCTGACATTGGCATGGTAATGGGTGTTGCATTAGGTGTGTATTACAACAGCAGTGTTGGAGTGTTTACATATGTCAGTGTCACTGCTTTATTGACTCGCCTGTCACCTAGTAGGCTGGCTACAGTTTCTGTACACCTACAAGATGTTTCTAGTTCAATGTATGTGCTAAATATGAAGTCACTAATCTTAAGACCAACTTGCAAACTAAGTAAACTATTTTGGATGACATTTTTGTGTAGGCTTCTGTTTATACAAAACAACTGGAAACTGGTCACTCACTCGAGATGACTTTAACTCTTGCTGGTCTTTAGGGTATATACAATTTCTTAGTGAATTAATGCATATAGAAGTGGGGAACTATGTTGCAGGGCAATAATTTGGAGAATGTTTGGGATTATTTGAATATTATGGGTTTTTTTTTTTTGTTTGTGTTTTTAAGTTCTCACTTTTCGTTGGTGTGTACTGGATTATTAAAATACTTTCACAAACTAACAGTTACATGTTGGAACACTAACACATTTTTCTTGTCCATCTTAAAATTAACTAATATCCCTATGCCTTTATAGTCTTATTCACAATTGGCACTGTGATTTAGTCTAAGATTTAAGATAAGATTTAGCTTAATCCTGGTCTGGAACACCAGGTCTTCCGATATTGGCAATACACTGCATTGATGTTGCCGTATTTGTTGATTTTTATTGTTCTAGGTAATTGTTGAAAAGGCCCCCAAAGCCAGAATAGGAGATCTGGATAAAAAGAAATACCTTGTCCCCTCTGATCTTACAGGTAAGCAGCGTTTTTAAATAACTTAAATGCATGGTATAGATCCATATCATATGTGTAACATGCAGCAAAACTGATGGAAAATGTCTTAAATCAAACTAAAACTAAGATATTATTGTAATCCACAAAAATTTAATATTTTAGCAGAGATTTGTTATGTATTTACATAGGATTTATAATTGCCATTGAGACAGCACTCGATAACTACTTGGCTGTATTTCATGAAAAGAGATTTAATCAGCTAGGTGTTTGCGTTATATATCCATCATGGCTTAATAATTACTTTTTATTTGCTATAAAGAATAGATTTTTTTCAAGGCACTGGAATGCCAATAAATCAGTGTCTTGACCACCTTTATATTAACTGTTATGTCAATAAGGCTGTAGTCACATTACCTGTCATTTCTGTGTCTCATGATAGTGGGTCAGTTCTACTTTCTCATCCGAAAACGAATCCACTTGAGGGCTGAGGATGCTCTGTTCTTCTTTGTAAACAATGTAATTCCTCCTACCTCTGCAACCATGGGCCTGCTATACCAGGTGTGCCATCTGTGGATATTCATTCTCTCTTTCTCCCTCATGTGTTCACAAAGATCTGTTTGTTTATCCACTATGAATATGATTTGTCAACCCTCTATCTTTTCTCCCATTTGTAGGAGCATCATGAAGAGGATTTCTTCCTGTATATTGCGTACAGTGATGAAAGTGTGTATGGAAAATAGAACCAGTTGGAAAACTTCGCTTCCTTTTAAAATAATATATAAAACCATATCAGCAGCCTAGAGTTCTCAGAGCTAAATCAGATGCACTTTGCTATCTTTTTTTTTTTTTTATATATATATGTATATATTTAATTTCTTTTAAGGTCTTGTCACACTCGAGGTGGCTTTATTTTTGGTTTTTGCTACATGATGGTTTTCACAAGTCATTTTTCTGTTGTACAATCTTGGTTTAAGAATTTATATAACAACGGTGCATAAAGTAATGTAGATTTTTTTTTTTGCACGCCAATTCAGCAACAGTACTCTTAATGGTTAGTACTTGAAGGCTATATTGCTTATTTGCCTAGATTTTGATATGTATCTTGGTTGCACCAAAATCAAGTGTATTAATCTAGTGTACTTGTTTTTTTTTTTTTTTCCTCCTCCCCCCAAGAGGCATGCCCTTGAAAAATTTGGGGGGGCATTGTATTTGAGTACTGTTTTGGCATCCACTGACTAGTCAGATGTAAAAGAGCAGGTTGAAGTCCACCTTTTTTGCTCTCGTGGTTTAATTACTTTTAATTTTGTACTAATGTGATTTTAGTTGATTTGGCTTGATTTGTGAGATTGTATAGCTTGATTTGGTTTATTTAGCAGAATGTTTTGTTTGTTTATGAACTCTGTATTCAGCTGCATTTCTGATACCCTTGACTTGTAGTGATCATAAAAACTAAACACATGAACTCTGCCCACAGTTGTTTGTTAAAGTACATTGTTATTTTATTCCTGATTATTAAAAAAGCATCAGAAGAACCTGCACACATCCATGACATTGTGAATGCACTACAAAATTTTCAACAATAATAATAATGTCTGGATTGTTTGGGAGTAATGATCATGTGGTCTACTACAATTTTTGCTGTCAGTTATCGTTCCAGTAAAGTTACAGCTCTAAATACGTCCTACCAAGAATCACAGTAGAGAGACTATGCGCTGTCTATCCACTTTTGTTTTTTTCTGTATTTCAACGCTGCTTGTAGGATTTAGGCTCTGTTGCTGTCCTGGCTGAATGGTTCTTTCTGCTTCAAGAATAAATGAAGGCAGGGCTATGTGTGTCACAAACATGAGAGAACCCTGTTTTTTAAACTAGGTAATATGTATTGTCACTTATCAGGCTAAGATAAAATCGTTATAACGGAATGGAGTTAGGTTAATTTGTACAGTTTTCGCAAGAAGCGGTCCTTCATTAGATCAATGGATAATTTTGATTTCCTTAGTTCACAGGGTTATTAATTCAGGGACATTAATCTGCGGGAACTATGTCCCTCAAGCATCTGTTTTATCCACCTTTTGACATGCTGACTTTAGTTAACTTCCTTAGTTTTACACTCGTACACTGCTCAAATACAAAATCCTTAGGCTACTTATTATATATTAATGTAGTCCTTACATATTAAAACTACCTGACTTATTTGGTAGTAAATACTCGAATAATGTGCACGTTCTATATCTAGACTGTACTTTTTTAAAAAAGCAAACCTCATTTCCGTTATGTAGTTATTTGTAAGCAGCCAAGTAAAATTCTGAAAGTATAACGAGTGCTACGTCCCCAATGGTTCACTCGGTAACTCGTTCACTATTGTATTGTAGTGATACATTAAACACTAGGCCTACTATCATAAAAATGTGCCGGCGCATAAACAAATCGGTAACTTAATATGTACTGCTGACAAAGCTAATTGTTGATAATGGAAGGTTGATCTTGTAATATAAATGTTTATAGTACACCGACATAAATGATTAAAACCGGGCATTCGAATGGTTCGTAATCTTATCTTTTTCTCCTCGCGAGTTTAGTAGTCACTAGTTTTAGTAATTCACCACTAAACTGTGTTTGCTGTGTATCTGTGTATCATGAGACACACCACTAGCTGCTGTGTTTGCTCCTGAGGTCTTGGTGTCACCTTGGAGGACCACAACTACTAATACACGTAAAACGAAATGGCATTCCTAACTTATTTGGAAATTAACCATTTAAATTGTATTTATGTAATTATGAAAGTTTTTTCTAAAAAGCCGATAAGCCTCTCTTCCCTCTCAGTCCTTTCCTCTACTCTCTTTCAAAATCCCTCTCCAAAATTTCAAGGACAACATCCATATTCTATTTTTAGCAGAGGCCATGGCCCTGTCTCTGCCATTGCCTGTACTGACTCTTCTTCTAGGATTGGTTATGGTTCAGGGAAACCAGAACCACAGAATATTACCCCAGAGCAGAAAGAATGAGGAGAGGACAGAAGAATCCAAGACTATGACATAGACTCTCGCCCAGCACTGCATCCATGAGTGTGTACCATTTCCAGGTCCCTGCAGGGGTTTCTCCAGATACCGGCCCGTGTCCTATGTTACTGTATATCTTTATAACATTAATTAAAAAATTATATGTAGTAAATAAATAATTTAAATCACAATATATCTTAAATTATAAATCATATGAATGAATGTCTTCTGAGAATTCGTACAAAAGTACAAAATGGCTGACACTGAATAGATCCCTAAACAGCAGGTACGGTACGATTTCAAACATATCGAAGGGCTGTTTAAATACCATGGAAACGAGACGCCGACTTGAATTTAGCTACATGGCACTTTCCTAGCTTGCTGCTTAGCTAATTCACAAAACTTTGAAAAACATCGTGTCCCAGTTTCTTAATAAAAAAGTATTAACTTATAAGGATATGGCTCAGAAAAGACTCAAAGTGGTTGTTGAACTCAGCCTTACAGCGGTAAGAAGTATTTCATTTAACCCCTTACTAACTAAGAACTAGCAAAACCTACTATCTAAATTATTGTTCAGCCTACAGATCTCAGATGTCAGTTAATCGGTGTGCACAGTTTACAGAATAGTCAAATTCAAGTATTGTTTTGTCTTTTTAAAAACGTTTGAGGATTACATTGTTATAGCTGGATTTTTGAATATTTGTGCTGTGAGTTTTGTAGACGACTAACTAGCTAGCTAACCTACACATTTTGTTGCAGATAACCTGTCCTGGTGTGCACTTACCAGCCAAAGATGACATATACCTCAGCGTGCGCCTAATGAACCAGTACAGAAAGTCTGAATGTCTACCAGCAGTATTCCCATTACTGTTTAGAGTGAAAATGAAGTTTGAAAAGGTTGAATGAATCGTACCGTTTTGTTGTCAGTGTGATTATTATTCAACGTTAGATGACATGTATTCTAAAGGTTTGTTTTTTGCTTTTCTTACAGATATTCAAGTATCCTATTGATCCTGCAGTTGTTGCTGAAATCTTACAACGTACAGTTAATATGTACTAATATGTAACTATTTAGTTAACTTTCTGTTGTATTTTTGCTGTTAAAACAACAATGAGCTCTATTTTAAATCAGTAATAAAACTATTATTATTTGCCAATACTGCAACAATCATCTATAATAGTTTGCAAGTGTACTTCTATTGCTGTATGTCCTGTTTTCTCTATTACAGGTGAAACAGTCAAAGTTGAACTTATACAATTGATTCCTCCAGGTAAATCTGAAGCCGATACCTGGTTGCACTTCATAGCATAACTTTCACCATCAGAAATAATAGCTGACTTCTGTAAGAACACTGGGAATATAGTGAAATGATAGTATGTTTTTTTTGTTTGTTTGTTTTTGGCTGCAGCTGGGTATGTACTGGCTAGTTATGAGGAAGATGCTCGTGGTTTTCTTTTCCCTGAACCTAAGTTGGTCCCATCTTTTTCTGGGGGGGACCGAGAGGTTCTAATGATGAGGGACCCTTCTTTTCCTGTAAGCTAATCTCTAATTGCAATATCATTGTCATCATTTAGATAAGGTAAATTAAATAACAATTAAAATGAATGAAAATAACTTTAACTGAACAAATAACCTTAACCTTAATAAAACTGAGGAAAATATATTTTAGAAAATATATTTATTGTGTTTGATATATAATGTGCTTAAGGCATATAAAACCAAAAACAGTATAAATTGGTTTTCAGCTTGCTCCACAGTCTAGTATGTATAATGTCTACCGATTTTCTGCACAGAGATAAGTTTTCCTTACTCTTCATCCCAGGGCATTTCTCCCAGGTTAGAATTCTCTACTAGGACGACAATCAGCGAGTGCTCTGACAGAGATACTTTCCAGAGTGTCCCTGTGGTACAGTTGTGTTCTTTCATACCCAAAACTTCTTTTATAGCATCTACTTGGTATGCTAAGTATGCACATCTCTGTTGACACCAACAATGAGAATATTAATTAGTGTATACGACATAACACACATGCAAGCTTTTGTTCAGAGCAAACTATAAAAAAAACCCTCAAGCCTACATTTTAAACAAGTTATGTAAATTGTACTGCTATACCTTTCCATTAAAGCTGTCAAAACACAATAATATCAGTAACGACGTCCTCTTATTTTTTACTAGAAGCAAATGACAAGGAAAAGAGCCAAGAAGCCCAGGTTGCAGGGCCACTCTTTGCCCCATCGCCACCACACCTCTGCACCATGGAGGCAAGAAGACCTCTCCATCACAGGAAGGGAGAGTGAGGCAAGCAGGTCCCGCTCGCTCTCCCCGTTTCTGAGGGCTGGGTCAAAAAAGATTGGCTCTTCTCCTCAAACAGCACATAGACGGGTAAGCCTAGCAAGTGCTTTCTGTACCAGTATTTAAACATTCCTTCTAAAGTTCAGGTAGGTTAACTATTAAAAACAAAACAAAACAGCAACCAGCAGAGGGCAGAAACCTCATTGTGAGAGGAAAAAGTGATGTCATGCACCAACTGAATATAAATTATGCAGAAGAAGCATGATAGCAGTTCTTTATTTATTTACTTTTTTATTTCCCAGAGACACAGTTCATGGTCTGAGCGTGGAGAAACATCTCACTGCTCACCTGACAGAAGCAGCAGATCACATCATGACTCAAGAGCTGCTAGAGAATCAGGTGTTGAGTCTTAACTTCAGAGCAGGGTTTCTTTACTCTCCCTTTTTTCAGGGTGACACTGTACACACTGTACACTGTAGCTGGGGTAAATTAATAATTCATGTATTAAATTGTTTTTTCTTTCTATATAGGACACTTTAGAAGCAATTCCATTCCTTTGGTATGTTATCTTCATTAATGGAAGAAAACGAATCATGGTAGAATTTGTTTTCATCTTTTTCCACACACAGCTGCTGTGAAATACTTTGCTGGTTTGAAAATGAATGCCATATTAATAACCCACCTTTGTGTTTTTATTAGATCCCTAATGACAGCTCCTCTTCAGACACAGATGATCTCCTTCATTCCATTGAGGATGTGGGCCACCTCCCTCCCTTTCTGGGATATGAGGGATCTCCCAGCACAGCAACAATGACTCATTCCAACATGGCAAGCCCAAGAAGAAACAGGTGTGCATGAGTTTGTGTGTGTGTGTGTGTGTGTTTGCGTGTGTGAGAGAGAGAGTGAGCAGTGAATATTCATAAGTGTGTGAACATCACTGTATTTTTTTTGCAACTGAACACTACACGACTGCTATTAGATGTTCCTTATATAGCATGTGCTTTTAATTATGAATCATAAAACATACTGCTGAGTCAAATGCGTCATCCAAATTATTTTATGTCTGCATGTAATCCGAGGCCTCAAAACCTGACCATTATTACTGCATGATGGACATCTTATGTTGTTATTTTGACAGTTGTCTCTTGTGTTCCAGAAATGCATGGGAGGAGGTTCAGGAGCGAGTCCGGAGTCTCCTCACATCTCCCAGTGCCGTACACAGACTAGCCTGTGTGAGTAACACATAAACACACATACACTCAGTTTGCTGCTAAGATATACCTCATTAGTGACTGTGCCTTTGGTAACATATCCCTTACTGTCTTCTGGCAGGGTGCCACGGAATCTGAAATGAACGAGGTGCTAGCGCGGAGATCAATTTCATACGGCTTAAGCCAAGTGAAAAAAACATCTATCTAAGAAAAAACATGGTAATATTTATAAGCATATTAATAAGTTCATGTATTCATTTACCTCAGTAGCAAAAGTGTACATACGATAGATTTCTAAAAACAATTGTTAAAATAATACAGAAGGAAAGCTCTCTTCAGAAAGCTCTTGTTTAACATGACTTGGGGGAATCATATAGCAATGTTCAACTGTCCTTGAATTTTTGATATTGTATCCATGGATTCTTGAAGGCCATTATTCCTCTCCTGTCCCTGAAGCAGCCCAACCCATTTCAACATCGATTTGCTGTTAGTTGCACCATGTTTCATTCTCTGTGTGGGTGTAGGTGTGTACATTTCTGTGTCAAGTTTATCATAGTTATAAAATTAATATTTGAGCTGTCTACACCTTGTGTTATTGATTGAAATGTTTTGAAAAGCCCCATTCTTCTTTTAAAACGTACTCAAATAATATGACAATAAAAAACAGACATTTGATGGTCCAGATGTTATCTGAGATTATTGATTATCTTGGCAGATTGTTTTGCAGGACAAATCAAAAACTGCAACAAAAAGAATGAAGTTGATGGGCTTATCTTTCATCTAATGGGTGCTTTAAGCATTTATTGGCTTTGCCTTACCCTATTTCCAAATGCGGGACCCATTTCTAATAACTTAAACAGAAACTCAATAAGACAAATAAATAACTGTGTCTTGGACACAGATGGCCCTAGAGTCTACAGTCTTACTGACTGCTGTGGTTGTCTGTTTTTTTCAACTGATAAAATATTTACATTTACATTTATAGAATATGGCAGTTAAAAAAAAAACTAGCATCCAACCTGTACCACTTTAACAGAGCCTTTTTGGAAATACAGCAAAGGTCTCATTTCACCTCCAAGACGTTAAAGCTATTCTAGTAATCAATACAGTAAAACCAATAATATGTACTCAGATTTGGTAGATTTTATTCATTTGTAGGTTCATGTTGCATTGTACTGTAAGCTAATATTAAAATGTGTGTATTTGACAGAAATGTGCTTTGAACAGCCTGTACAATATAAATTCTGGTTGTCAACATTTAATGTTAACCATATCACAATGATGACTTTTTCCAATTTCAATCCAGCACACAGAATTGACTTGAACAGTGAATAAACAATGACAAAATTGACAAAACAGCAAATTAAGTAGCACCGACTATTATACATCTAAATCAACTATAGACACACTGAGCCAGTCTTTAATAACACTTCACATTCTAGCCCCTATGCACCTGTGCAAAGTGTCCCAATAGCTCTAATGTTGTGTTTATACAACCCAAAAATGGAGACAGAAAGGAAGAAAAATGGTAGGATTCCTTTCAAGTCAACTATGCTCCCTGGAAATAACTTAGAACTATATAACTATATAAAGGAGGGAGTACACACTGGCCTTTGCTCTCCCTCTCAACGAGAGCTATTGAACTAGGATCAACTGATCAACGAGAGCTATTGAGAGCTATTTTCCTGGTTATAGGGAGAAAATAAAGATTGATTAAAAAAAAGTGAATCAAAGATCCATTCATGTAAAGGCCACACCCATGGTTTCATCATATTGCTTCATGCAATACTTAGTTAATTGTTGCATGGTTTTAGGAGTTGTTCCCTTTATATCAGGATGTTCGTGTTTGGCACAAGTTGTATTTCAAGATGCTCAAAGCTCACAAAAATGGGCTCTCAACAGCAAGTGCAGACACAACTCAGCTATCGGACTAGAAAAAGAGGAAGGCTAAAGTAACTTACTAAAAACCAGTTACAATGCTGAGCAGTACCATATTGCTTTGATGTCTGCCTGTGTATTTACACTGCACATGAGAAATATAATAGTTTTGTTAAGGACATGCACTTTGTTGCAATACATACAGTATACACAGATCTTCTTTACTGACACGAAAGTGACTCTTTCCATCAGCATACACACAAAATCAGATACAGACATTAATCTACGTAAACAACTGATTGTGTGACACCACTGAAAACAATGAAGGTAAGAAAATGTGTAAAAAGTGCCTTTGCATATTTCTTGGCAACAGGTCGATGCATTCTGGGAGCCTTCACAACCCTTTTTCCTCAATTCCATGAATGCTTTTGCTGTTGGCACGAACAAAGTAGCAATAGTAGTCAACTCAAGGGCACAGCAATAGAGGAAATGTGGAGGGAGGACAGTAATGGCAGATACTGATAATGTCTGCACTCAGACATGTCCTCTGAAATGAACCCCCCCCATAATGGCACTGATTTCATGAACAGCATACACCCCCTGAACCTCTCTAGAGGTAATCTTCCAATCTTCCATAACTGACTGCACAACCATGATGGTGTGGGATTAGAACTGTGAGGTCTCAGTGAAGGAAATCGCATCACTCTTGTCTACGGTGAAACCTCCATTTACGTAGGATTTCTTCTCACACTCTTCATCATCAAGAGTGGTCTCTAGGGCAAAGGGATTTGCCACATCTACATCAGAGGTGATGTCCATCCTCTCCAGCTCTCGCTTTGAGAGCTTTTGGACTATCCCAGCGCCATAGGCATCACCCAGGACGTTGATCATGGTGCGGAAGCGGTCACTAAATGAGACGGTAAGGACAGAGTAAATAGGTTTGTCAATAGGCGTGTGCCATTACATCATTAGCAATGCCAATTTGTAAAGATTTGGTTATCCAATAGAAAGAGAACTGTGTAGGGAATGTTTAAGACACATCAATGTATTGTAAGGATTTCAGGCATTTATACAAGTTTATGAAGTCTCATCTCTCTTTAAAAAGCTGAACCCCTTTACTCGAGTTTCAGGTGAACCTGCCACTCTCCTGGCTTCTTTCAACCCAAACACCAAACAAATGCTCCACTGCACTGCAAACCTGTGTGCCCCTCTTCACTAAGGAACATCAGAAGACAAATTTGCCACAAAGGCTAGTTGACCTTGATCTTTTTTTTCCGTTAATGTAGACTTTTCGGCTCTCGATAAGTGCCTTTACATTTGCCAAAATGTGCAAATGTAAATAACAAAAGCAATTGTAAAAACATTGATGGAAGAAGTAGTACATTGTCAGATACTTACATTAGCCAATCCACAGCCACAATGAGGGTGACATCACTGGCTGGAAGACCCACTGCAGTCAGTACTATCACCATGGTTACAAGTCCAGCATTTGGGACTCCTGCAGCTCCAATACTGGCTACTGTTGCTGTGATACTACAATACAATGGAACAAGTTACTGTTGAGTTCTCCTGGATTCCTGTTTATTTTTAACTGGTCAGGAAAGAGGTTCCTAAAACCTCTGCAGCACAAGATAATTGTAAAAGTTTGGAAAGAGAATGAGTTAAATCTTTCTGCTAAGAACTTACAAAGATGGTTTATAGTGAATGTTTTTACAAAGATGGTTTATAGTGAAAATCTAATTTAAACTAAATTTTCACTTACTTTAAATATAGTAATTCAGGCAAGATGTTTGCTTTGTAAAAAAAATATTTTTTTATTTAATTTTTTGCTGTAGCGCTTTGAGGATAATTTAGCCCCCAAGTAATGGAGACTCACAACCACTAATTAGTATTATATAAGTGAAACTTAAAAAATATATATTTCTCTAAACCATTCTGTTAAGTACAAGGAAAGAAGAAATTATCACAGTGATTCTTATGACGAGGCTCAGACCTGTTGTGACTAACTTATTTTTAGCTATACTTACCTAATAGTCACTATTTTTCCCACATCAAGGTCAAGACCGTTCAACTGGGCAATAAATATGGCTGCCACTGCCTCATAAAGTGCTGTACCATCCATGTTGATGGTCGCACCTACTGGAAGAACAAAGCGAGTGATCCGCTTGTCGATCCTGTTATTCTCCTCTGCACACCTGAAGGTGACTGGTAAAGTTGCGGAACTAAAGGAAAAGGAAATTCACCTGTAACTTCACAGCTTTTCATATAATAATGGAATTCTTACTTGACTTTGAATTTAACAAATATAAGCCTAGAATTTGATCTAAATTTATTTTTAGATTTCTACTCAGATTTAAAGTTTATCCACTGTTCCCAGTATTTCCAAATCAGAATACACGATAACACATTATAAGTTGGGGCTCACCTTGAGGAGATCATGAGGGCCGTCACCAAGGCCTGTGCCATTCCCAGAGCAAATGTGTAAGGATTCTTTCTTACCAATGCCAAGTAGATCAAAGGTAGGAATACAATGGCATGTATGGCAAGTCTGTAAAGCCAGAGGCAGGGTGTGTAATATATATCACAGTCAAAACAGTTGATACAATGCTTTGGTTGTGCACAAACATGGTCACATTTGTTTAAGTTGAAACGGGCTGTAATATGTCGGAGTGGGCAGTAGGCATTAGTTTTAAGCACACCATGCATTTTACCAAGGGCATGTTAAGTTTGAATTTATATCCTGTCCAGCTATATGAGATCTAAATGTTCTCAGCATGACTCAGCGATAGCAGTTTTCTAACCCCTTTCCCTTCTACATCGCTTGGCTGCAGCTAAAGAATCTCTTCATGGCTGTTCAGTCAGCTGCATCATTCATGTCAGTGGAAATTTAAGGGATTGCACAGCCGCAAAAGGTCCCATTACCACATCTGCGGGCTGAGCAATTTTAAAAGTCCTTGGCCCTTATCTGTTCAGGGACAGGACTCATATTAAACAGTATTGGACAGGAAAACGCTACTGTGACTGCAGTAGTAAATCCTCTTCACTGAAAATCAACAAGAGAATGCTGGTGTGTTAACAGAGGCTCACCCACTCAGCACAGTGGCCATGTACATGCCCATTTTCCTGAATATATCCCAGTCTTCTACTTCAATGATCTTAGCGGCAATCAGAAATAGGATGCCCACTGGCATGTAACTGTGACAAAAACAAACATGACACATCACTCACACACACACACACACACACACACACACACACACACACACACAAAACATTAGAAACACAACGTCCTCAGGTCATGTCATGTTATCTTGTTGTATTGGTTTTTAAAACAATAATGTTAACTACAGTCAGACAAGAACAGAATTAATCTGTAATGTTAAACACTACATTTTAGTAATGAAGTCTGGCAGTACTGACTACTAAAATCTGTTAACTATAAATTCTGAAGTGGTAGTACTGACCACATGATGATTTGGACTAGTCTCATAGTAGCCTCATTCAAAGCATCGAAGAACTCCAGAAGAATTCGACCCCGTTCTCCCATTTGGCCAATGACCAGGCCAAACGCCACACAGAACACAATGAGGCCCAGAACATTGATTCCATCTGAGTACATTCCCACTAACGTGTAGTCTTTGGTCAGATTCTGTCAGGTATAAAGATGGATAATGTGCCATGATTGTTAGTAGAGAAGCAAGCTGCTCTGCTAGAACTGTGTTTGGGAAAGGCCCTGCATCCCTCAGCCCAGTCACCTTTACCTGTGCAATTGTCACCATCACTGTGGTAAAGGGTGGGAAAGTTACGGTAACCGTATCGCTGCTTGTTGTGTTGGTCATAGCTGGTATGATTTCTTTGCGCTGTGACTTGTACTGAAAGAGAGATATAGACATTTATATCATACTGCAGCATATCTCTGCACAGAAAAGATTGATTATTAACTTCTATAAAAAGAGGAGAGCTTTTATTTACCTGCTGAAAACATGCTTGCACAAGATTTTCAGGAAACATATTCCTAATCAATAAAATAAAAACATCAAAAATATAGTCATCATTAATCCCTTCATCACTATATATTTTGCTTTATTAAAAAAAATCCCCTGCATCCCTCAGTCCAGTCACCTTTACCTGTGTAATTGACACCATCACTGTGGTAAAAGGTTACTTGTCATTTGATA